>JASTWF010000058.1:1464351-1548220 GCA_030390025.1 Squalus acanthias | reverse complement strand
TAAATTTGCTCTTGTAAGTTTATCACTCTTGTTGTTTGACTTTGCTCTGTTTTCACAAGATAGGTTTGGATGAAGAAGGACCTTTCAGCCCATTTGATCTCATTCTTGCAGAATGCCAACCCTACCAACCTACCATTGCTTCTATTTAGTTGGAAAGTTCAGTCTTAACTTGGACTCCCCATGATAACATCAGTGCAATGCTATAGTGATTGAATTGGGGGGGGGGGGAGTGAAGGGGAGGGGGTGGGTGTGTTTTATGAGGGTGGGCGAAGTCTCTTAGCCAGTTTTGCCATGAAGTTCTCTGTTTATCAGCCTGGTAAAACTGAGCTGTGTAAGGGAGCCAAGCTCGCAATCCAAGTCTGGTTTCCGATTAGAATTTAACTTATTTTACCCCCCCCTCCCGCTTATTTTATTTTCTCAATAGACTAAATTACGAGCTCCAGTTCACCACCAGCTGACTTACAATTTAATGCCGTTGCTGCCTTGAATTTTCTAAAATTACAAAAGTATTTTAATATTTCCATGTAATTTTGTAAAAATGATCTCGCTTCGACAGAAAAAAACGACATGAATCAGCAACAAAGCTGCTATAAAAAGAATAATCTAGCCATACGCTCTGCGTGGAAAGGCTGATTATTTTTAAACCCGCGCCCTGCATCTAATTTTCTACCCCCCTCCTCCCTCTTTGGTGACTCATGCTTGGGGCGCAGTTCCACAGGCACCAAAGATCCTTGGGTACCACACCCAGCTGATCGTGTTCTACTATTGTCGACCGATGGTGAGTGTCAGCAAGCTGTTTGACCATGGGAGGCACCACAGGCATGACCTGGCCTGTCTTTGCCTGACGTGTGTTCTCGCACACTTTCCAGCCGGTGGTGGGGGAGGGAGGGATTGGTCGCTGTATAGGGAATGGGGATAGGGATCTTGGTTAATTTGCTGGGGCCCCCTTCCTCTACCCTTCTGGGATGTTCCTACTGCTGCACTGGCTGAGATGAGTGAACTCGGCACACACCAGTGACCTCCTTCGTTGGTGCCGTTTACTGTTGCACCAAGCACACGCTAAGCCATCGGGGAGTTTAGCTCAATATTTTTGACTCGGTGACAGTTCGCAGAATGCGGCAGGGTCGGAAGATTCCCCGGGCAAGGCCAGATTTCGTGTTTTTGTCGCATCAGACTCGCTCTTAAATCTCTCGCACGCCCTGCTTTGCAATGGGGGAGGTCTTGTCGAATGGTACTATGTCAGTTTTGTTAACCGTTGCTGTGTAACTGGTTGCAGGGAGCCACTGCCGACGATGTTCAGCATGCTGCACCCGCTGGATGAAATCGCACCCCTCGTCTGTAAGTCAGGAGGTGAGGACGACATTGAACAGCCAGTTAACTTTGTGTGGCTGACTCTGTTTGGGGCCTACCTTAAGTTCCGAGAGGATTTATGATGGGAACTGTCTTGGGCGGTTAGTGTTTTGAAAGGGTAGTGATCAAACAAGGAAACTGTGCCCTTCAGAGCAGTTCCAGTGACGCAAGCACAGTTTTTGAATTCCCCACACAGGGAGTCCCCAGTCTCTGTTTGGGGCCGGCTGAGGAGCCGCTTTTGTGGAGGGAGCAGTAAATCTGAAACAAGTCTTCCACTGACGGGAGGGGAGGGGAGGGGAGGAGGAATGATGGGAAGCACGTGTATGTGTGGGGAGGCAGGGAGAGGGAAGTAAAATATCATAGATACAGACAGCAATGAAGGAGGCCATCGTGCCTGTGCCGGCTCTTTGAAAGAGCTGTCCAATTAGTCCCACTCCCCTGCTCTTTCCCCATAGCTCTGCAGTTTTTTTCCCCTTCAAGTATTGATCCAATTCCCTTTTGGAAGTTACTGTTGAATCTGCTTCCACCGCCCTTTCAGGCAGTGCATTCCAGATCACAACCACTCGCTGCGTAAAAATATTTCTCCTCATCTCCCCTATGGTTCTTTTGCCAATTATCTTAAATCTGTGTCCTCTTGGTTACCGTCCCTCCCGCCAAAGGAAATAGTTTCCCCTTATTTACTCTTATCAAAACCCCTCATAATTTTGAACACCTCTATTAAATCTCCCCTGAACCTTCTCTGCTCCATGGACAACAATCTCAGCTTCTCTAGTCTCTCCACAGGTAAATATATTACCTAGAATCATAGAAAGTTACAGCACGGAAGGAGGCCATTTCGGCCCATCTTGTCCGTGCCAGCCAACAAAGAGCTATCCAGCCTAATCCCACTTCCCAGCTCTTGGTCCGTAGCCCTGCAGGTTAGAGCATCCCAAGTGCACATCCAAGTACTTTTTAAATGTGGTTAGGGTTTCTACCTCTACCACCCTTTCAAGCAGTGAGTTCCAGACCCCCGCAACCCTCTGGGTGAAGAAATTTCCCCTCAAATCCCCTCTAAACCTTCCACCAATTACTTTAAATCTGTGCCCCCTGTTTTTTGACCCCTCTGCTAAGGGAAATAGGTCCTTTCTATCCACTTTATCTAGGCCCTGCATAATTTTATACACCTCAATAAGGTCTCCCCTCAGCCTCCTCTGTTCCAAGGAAAACAAACCCAACCTATCCAGTCTTTCCTCATAGCTAAGATTCTCTACTCCTGGCAACATCCTTGTAAATCTCCTCTGTACCCTCTCTAGTGCAATCACATCTTTCCTGTAATGTGTTGACCAGAACTGCACGCAGTACTCTAGCTGAGGCCTAACTAGTGTTTTATACAGTTGAAGCATAACCCGCCTGCTCTTGTATTCTATGCCATGGCTAATAAAGGCAAGTATTCCATATGCCTTCTTAACCACCTTATCTACTTGGCCTGCTACCTTCAGGGATCTGTGGACCTGCACTCAAAGGTCCCTTTGTTCCTCTACACTACTCAGTGTCCTACCATTTAATGTGTATTCCCTTTCCTTGTTAGCCTTCCCCAAATGCATTATCTCACACTTCTCCGGATTGAATTCCATTTGCCACTGTTCTGCCCACCTGACCAATTTATTGTTATCTTCCTGCAGTCTACAGCTTCCTTCTTCAGTATCTACCACACAGCCGATTTTAGTATAATCTACAAACTTCTTAATCATACCCCCTATATTCAAGTCTAGATCATTGATATATACCACAAAAAGCAAGGGACCTTGTACTGAGCCCTGCGGAACCCCACTGGAAACAACCTTCCAGTCACAAAAACACCCATCAACCTTTACCCTCTGCTTCCTGCCTCCGAGCCAGTTTTGAATCCAACTTGACACTTTGCCCTGGATCCCATGGGCTTTTAACTTCGTGACCAGTCTGCCATGTGGAACCTTATCAAAAGCCTTGCTAAAGTCCATATACACTACATCAAACGCACTACCCTCATCTACCCTCCTTGTTACCTCCTCAAAAAATTCAATCAAGTTTGTCAGACACGACCTTCCCTTAACAAATCCGTGCTGACTATCCTTGATTAATCCGTGTCCTTCAGAATTCTTTCCAAAAATTTTCCCACCACCGAGTTTAGGCTGACTGGCCTGTAATTACTCGGTCTGTCCTTTTCTCCCTTTTTAAACATGGGTACCACATTAGCAGTCCTCCGGCACCACACCTGAGCCAGAGAGGATTGGAAAATGATGGTCAGGGCCTCTGCTATTTCCTCTTTTGTTTCGCTTAACAGCCTGGGATACATTTCATCCGGGCCTGGGGATTTATCCACTTTTAAAGCTGCTAAACCCCTTAATACTTCCTCTCTCACTATGTTTATTTCATCTAATATTTCACACTCCTCCCCCCCGATAGCAATGTCTGCTTCGCCGCTCTCCTTTGTGAAAACAGACACAAAATATTCATTAAGAACCCTACCGATGTCTCCCGCCTCCACACGCACATTACCCTCATGATCACTAATAGGCCCTACCCTTTCTTTAGTTATCCTCTTACTCTTAATATATTTATAAAACATCTTTGGGTTTTCCTTGATTTTACTTGCCAAGAATTTTTCATGCTCTCTCTTTGCTTTCCTAATATCCTTTTTAATTGCACCCCTGCACTTTCTGTACTCCTCTAAAGATTCTGGAGTATTTAGTCCTTGGTATCTGTCATACACCTCCCTTTTTTTCTTTATCCTACCCTGCATGTCTCTAGACATCCAGGGGGCTCTAGATTTGTTAGTCCCACCTTTTTTTTTTAAGGACACATATTTGGTCTGAACCCTCCGGATCTCCTCCTTGAATGCCTCCCACTGCTCTGACACTGATTTACCTTCAAGTAGCTGTTTCCAGTCCATTATGGCTAAATCCCCTCTGAGCTTAGCAAAATTTGCTTTTCCCCAATTTAGAATTTTTATTCCTGGTATATCCTAGTCCTTTTCCATAACTACCTTAAATCTAACTGACTTATGGTCACTAGCACCAAAATGCTCCCCCACTGATATGCCTTATTCCTGCCCAGCTTCATTCCCTAAAACTATGTCCAGAACCGCCCCCTCCCTTGTTGGGCTTGCTACATACTGGCTAAAAAAGTTCTCCTGGATGCATTTTAGGAATTCCGCACCCTCTATACCATTCACACTAATTTTATCCCAGTTAATATTGGGGTCGTTGAAATCCCCTACTATTAATGCCCTATAGTTTTTGCACTTTTCAGAAATTTGTCTACATATTTGCTCTTCTATCTCCCTCTCACTGTTTGGGGGTCTGTAGTACACTCCCAGCAGTGTGATCGCCCCTTTTTTGTTTTTCAATTCGACCCATATGGCCTTGTTTGATGATCCCTCCAACACATTATCCCTCCTCACAGCTGTAATAGTTTCTTTAATCAATACCGCAAACCTCCCTCCCTTTTTACCTCCCTCTCTATCCCGTCTGAAAATCCTGTAACCAGGAATGTTGAGCTGCCATACCTGCCCCTCTTTCAGCCACGTCTCTGTAATAGCTATAATATCATAGTCCCAAGTATCTACCTGTGCCCTCAGCTCATCTGCCTTGTTCGCTATATTCCTTGCATTGAAGTATATACCATTTAGTACAGGCAACCCTCCTTGATTCCTCTGTCCTTCCAATTTACTTTCTACGTTTTTGTTTTCCAATTCCAGTTTTTCTTCCCTCCCTACTGACTCTATTCTTAGGTTCCCATCCCCCTGCCAAGCTAGTTTATACCCTCCCCAACAGCACTAGCAAACCCTCCCGCGAGGATATTGGTCCCGTTCCCGTTGAGGTGCAACCCGTCTGACTTGTAGAGGTCCCACCTCCCCCAGAAACGGTTCCAATTCCTCAGGAATCTAAAGCCCTTCCTTCTACACCATCTCTCCAGCCACGCATTCATCTGCTCGATCTTCCTATTTCTGTACTCACTAGCACGTGGCACTTGTAGTAATCCGAGGTCAAGCTTTTTAACCTCTTTCCTAGCTTCCTAAACACTGCCTGCAGGACCTCATCCCTCTTTCTACCTATGTCGTTGGTACCGATATGGACCACGACCTCTGGCTGTTCACCATCCCCCCTCAGAATGCCTTGCAGCCATTCAGTGACATCCTTGACCCTGGAACCAGGGAGGCAACATACCATCCTGGAGTCATGTCTGCGGCCGCAAAAATGCCTGTCTGCTCCCCTAACTATTGAATCCCCTATGACTATTGCTCTCCCTCTCCTCTTCCCCCCCCCCCCCCCCCCCCCCCCCCCCCCCCCCCCCGTGCAGCTGAGCCTTCCATGGTGCTGTGGACTTGGCTCTGCCTGCACTCCCGAGAGGAACCATCGCCCTCACCAGTACTCAGCACCGAATACTGGTTGATGAGCAAGATGGGCTCAAGGGACTCCTGCACTACCTGCCTGGTGGTTCTCTTCTGTCTGGCGGTCACCCATTCCCTCTCTGCCTGCACACTCTTAAGCTGCGGGGTGACCACCTCCCGAAACGTGCTATCCACGTAGCTCTCAGCCTCGCGGATGCACAGCAGTGACTGCAGCTGCCGCTCAAGCTCCGTAACCCGGTGCTCGAGCTGCTGTAGCTGGCGACACTTCCCGCACATGTGGTCGTCCAGATCACGGGAGGTGTCCAGGACTTCCCACATGGCACAGGATGTGCTTTCCACGGATGTGAGCTGCCCTGCCATACCTCTAATTAACAGACTATTTACTAATCTAGCTGGAATAAATTTAAAACTTTAAGAAAGCCAAGTATAAACACTTACCAGATACTCACCAATCAGCTCCCTCCCCTTGTGCCGATGTCACTTTTGACTTCTGACGTCACTCTTTGAAAATTCTGCTGATGCTGAGTTGGTACCGCCGCCTCGCCGCTCCTCCCAGGTCCGCACTGCCGCCACTGCTGCTGCTGCTGTTTGAACTTTTCAACTTAATCTGTGACATGAATCTTGTTATTCATGTATGAAGTAATACTGGGTGGCCTGCTGGTGGCGCTGTCCAGGGAGAGTATAAATACTCGGGCATGGGCCCAGCTTGCTTAGGACATTCCTCAACAGGAACTAGTGAAGGACACAACTAGATCTCCATGTTGAAAAACAGTTGATTAAAGCTTTGTTTAATGCTTAGACCAAGTGCCTAGTAGTTTTCTTACGTCAATCTGTACATTATTTGCAGTGTTGTGTACCGAGCACAATATTGAACCAATCAGAGAGCTTGTCTAAGTTGTCCTGCTTCTATTGGAGCTGCTTCCAGCGGCAGTGGTTCTATGATGTGCGCCAGTTCCCTTGATGTAGAATATGCCCCGTTTGTGCTGCGGGGTGCATAACTGCTCAGTTGTGAGGTTCATGGGTATACACTTGCTCTCAAGTTGTGAGCTGCATTTTAACTAAACTGTACAAGCATTTACGACGTTGCCAGCTCGGGCACAATCTACCTTGATGTCAGAAGGAGGGGACGGTGGGGACAGGCCAGCCATGCCTTGCTCGCCAATGCAGCCCTGGACTTCACCGTTTCCTTCCAGACTTTTCCATTCATTCCCTTCCCTCCATTTAAAAAAAATAGACTGGACATATTGATTACCTTCATTAAAAATAAAGCTTAAATTTAATCACAGTTTATGTTATTAAGGGTTAAGTACATCATTTATAAATATACGCACAGGTTTCATTTGAACATAAATTGTAACTTTGCAGAAGAAAACGTATTTTAAAGCACTAGAAGAAATCACAAAAGAAGGATTGTTACACTGAGTGCTAAGTTAACAAGGTTTCCAAGCCACATATTAGAGAAGGAAGACATTTTAAATATAAATTGAGCAAAAAAAATACAAATAATTAGGGGATAACAATAAATCATTAATATTAATATTTTTACTTTTTTTTCATATGCAATGGGAGATTAACTATTATTTACAAGAAGAAACTAACTTTTGGATTATTAATAATTACGTGAGTCCATTTAAAAAAAAAAATTTTTGGTGGCCATATGATGAACCTGTTTTCAAGCTGTCTGCCCTCGAGTTAGATGCCAGAAGTATTATTGATTGATATTTGCATTTATATAGTGTCCAATTGCGTTGCTGACGTCACACAGCATTTGCACATTGAATTACTTGTGACAGAATTAATTTACTCTCTTCTCCCATTCAGTAGGCGTGACCAGTGTACCAAGAGTACAGTATGTTGCTGACTATACCATGAAAATCGTTTTCTCCAGCTCGGCGCCATCAATCATCATGACTTACGACACAGTGCAGAGTCTGCACACAGTCTGGGCACTGCGCAAAATTAAAACCGAGGTACCTGTTCTGTAAGACTGTTGATTTTTTTTAGCATTTATTTCTGCTCCTTTTTTTGTTCTTCTGGTTCGAGAACACGAGTTACGGCGATTCTGCTGCAGTTTTCTAGGGATCCTGGGAAGTGGAGACGCACAGAGCTCCGAGCTCATTAAAGTTTGATTAGAAATTCAGCGGAAAAAAAACTTACTTTTATACAGCATAGAAAACATGTCCCAAGGGGCTTGTTCGAGGCGTGAGATGCTGAATCAAAGAAGGAGGCATTAAGAGGGTGACCAAAGGCTTGGTGAAAGAGGTGGTTTTTAAGGACATGTTTTCTTGCAGAGGAGAGGGAGGTGAAGAGGCACAACGAATCTACGAAATTGGCCAGCAATTGACTGGCTGGTCCAACAAGCCTACCCCACACTCCTGATGGCTGGAGCATCATGACTAAAGACTTCCTTCCTCTCTCCCTCTCCCCCCTCCTCCACAGCCATGCAATCCCTGAGGTAGGGGCTGAGAAGGGCAAAGCTACGGAGGTGGAAGACAGGCAATCTTTCTAATAGAAATGATATGGGATCAGAATCTCAGCTCGCGGTCAAATAGGACGCCGAGGTTATCAGTGGTCTGAGCTAGTACTGGGTTGGGGGCGGAGTCAGTGGCGAGGGAGCAGGGTTTGTGGTGGGGATTGAAGATGACTTTGGTCTTTTCCAGTGTTCAGTACTGGGTTGGGGGCGGAGTCAGTGATGTGGGAGCAGGGTTTGTGGTGGGGATTGAAGATGACTTAGGTCTTTTCCAATGTTCAGTACTGGGTTGGGGGCGGAGTCAGTGATGTGGGAGCAGGGTTTGCGGTGGGGACTGAAGATAACTTCGGTCTTTTCCAATGTTCAGCTGGAAAGATGGGGATCTAATTTTAAGAGGAATGTCGAATCAAGCCGAGTAAATTTTTCCCCTCCGTCGTTCTGTCCCCCGACGACCGGCTGTATTGAGAGAATCTTTCTTCCTCAAACCCTGCACCATTCTCCTGATTTCCACCCAGGCTAAGTTGGAGCCCAGTTGTGCTGGAACACCTATCATTTTAAGCATCCACATCGAGGTACTAATCCTCTAAGCTGCAGATGGCCTCGGGAGGAACCCTCCACAGAGATGTGGTTACTGCAGGATTAGAATGGCGACCAACTTTCCCAGTTGGGTCCCACCCCACTGGGCAGTAACACAGTGAAGCCTGTTCGACTGTCGCTGCCCAGCTTGCTCGCCTCTGGTTAGTAATGGAAACCCACGATAAGTAATGTCACATGTTCCAATGAGCTGGCCTCCATCTTGTCTTGATATATAGATTCTGGAACTGTTCCTGCAGATTGGAGGATAGCAAATGTAATCCCGCTATTTAAGAAAGGAGGGAGAGAGAAAACGGGGAACGACAGACCTGTTAGCCTCATATCAGTAGTTGGGAAAATGCTGGAATCTTTTATAAAGGATGCAATAACTGGGCACTTAGAAACTAATAGTAAGATTGGGCAGAGTCAACATGGATTTATGAAAGGGAAATCCTGTTTGACAAACCTATTGGAGTTCTTTGAGGATGTAACTGGTGGAGTAGACAAAGGGGAACCGGTAGATGTGGTGTATTTGGATTTTCAGAAGGCCTTCGATAAGGTCCCACACAAGAGGTTGGTGAACAAAATTAGGGCACATGGAATTGGGGGTAATACACTAGCATGGATTGAGAATTGGTTAACAGACAGAAAATAAAGAGTAGGGATAGCAGTCTGTGACTAGTGGGGTACCGCAAGGATCGGTGCTTGGGCCCCAGCTATTCACAATCTATACAATGATTTGGATGAGGGGACTAAATGTAACATTTCCAAATTTGCTGATGATACATAGCTAGGTGGCAGTGTCAGTTGCGAAGAGGATGTGAAGAGGCTTCAAGGGGATCTCAACAGGCTCTTGAATTCAGAAGAATGAGAGGGGATCTCATTGAAACATACAAAATTATTACAGGGCTTGATAGGGTGGATACTGGGAGAATGTTTCCCTTGGCTGGGGAGTCTAAAACCAGGGGCCACAGCCTCAGGATAAAGGGTAGACCATTCAGGACTGAGATGAGAAGAAATTTCTTCACACACAGGGCGGTGAATCTATGGAATTCTCTACCTCAGAGGGCTGTGAAGGTTCAGTCATTGGGTATATTCAAAACAGAAGTCGATAGATTTCTGACTAGTAAGGGCATCAAGAGCATTAAGAGATATGGCGATAGGGCCGGTGAATGGAGTTGAGGCAGAAGATCAGCCATGATCTCATTGAATGGCGGAGCAGGCTCGAAGGGCCGAATGGCCTACTCCTGCTCCTATATCTTATGTTCTTATTTGCCGTACCTCTTAACGCCAGGCATAAATTCTTGTATTTCTCCCAACAGGAGCAAAACACAGTTCTGAGGTATCGCGGCCCGTCCGGCACTCCTCAGCAGATCGCCACCAGCAGCTCTCTGACTGCTCACCTCCGCAGCGTCTCAAAGGGAGAGTCACCTATAGCGTCTCCGTTCCAAAACTTCTCCTCTTTTCCGAGCCAGAACAGATCCACGGTCTCTCCTGGTGCGCACTCTCGCTCTCATTCTCCTTCCATTTCAAACATGGCGGCTCTGAGGTGAGCAAACACAACAGTTTCATTAAACAGTTGGAGAAAATGATGGGGGTGCTGAGAAAAAAATGGTGCGGTATCGAAACAAATTCTCCGTTGGCATAGTAAAGAGTTGCGACGTTCATTGCACAAACAAAAGAAATCCTTTCGGCTCTTCTGACGTTAGTAACGTTGGGGAAGCGTCTTTGACCATCTGTTGGGGTCCTAGTTGTGCTACCAAATGGAGAACGTGGTGGTATTGGGTTAGGGGATCATCACGGCATTGTGCGTGTTTATGTTGCTGTATATTTTCTATATATGTGTGTGTGTGTACTTGTTTGACATTCCAGTGTAAACCTGGAGAAGTCGACGGCCTTGCCTGCCACCAGCCCGGTGCTTCGCCTGTGTTTCACCCAAGGCTTGTGCCCTCTTCCTGGGGCCATTTTCTCCCCTTGCCACACCCACACGCAGCCCATGGTTGTCCTCGGCCATGGTTTGCACCCTCTTCCTGTACCTGTCAATCTCATACCAGCCTCAAACTAATCGGCCAAACACTCCACCCAGTCCCATCCCCAACCTCTGCCCAGGGTATTAACTAATTAATATAAAACACTTCGCCTTTCCCTCTCTGTTTTACTATCTCCTCTCTTTTTTCCCCCCTCCCCCACAACATTTACTTGTAAGCACTTTCCTTCGTGATCCCAGCTCAAAAATACACTAGTATTGTTTTTTTGAAATAATTCCCGGAGTTTTCTATGTTAGTGGCTAGTCTACCTCCTGCCTGCTTGAGATGCAGCATGTAACTCCTGTACCAACACCGTCCAAAAGACACCACATGGACAAACACCGTTTACCTCTAAACTTCTGCTCAAGAACTCTCTACCTTTACCAAAGCCAGGCAATAACCCAGAAAACAGAACCCTGCATCCTTCACTTTACAAGTGGGACGCTTAAAACGAACTTTGCTCAGCTCTGCCTGTCTCTTATTTTGTTAGGTTTGGGGGGAGAGGTGTGGGCAGGAGGGTGGTCGTCCCCTCTTGTGTTCATATTCTCATTTCTCGAGTGTTTTTGTTTCACTAGTGCCTGCCACTTTTATTTGGCTCGCACTTTCTATTTTTGCTTGCCATTATCCTTTTTTTTTGGTAGTTTTTCTTATGGTAGTGGGGTTGATTTTGGTCCCTGTCAAACTGCGACTCCCTATATTGGGGTTGTTGGTTTGGGTTAGGGTTTTTATTGAGTATCCAAACTCTTCTAAAGATCCCGAACTTTGTGCCTAGTTTCCTTGTATCATTGGCCCCCCCCCCTCCTTTCTCACACTATTGCTGTATTTACCCTAAGCCGGCCTGGCTCCTCATCAATGTCTCCTTTCCCCCTCCCCCTGCCGCCTCCCTTCAGTGTCACCCAGTACCTGGAATTGCGTTGAATTTTCACATTTGCTCTTCCCCTCTCTCTTGCCACCTCGTACTGTTAACCACTCACAGCCTGCTCTGTCTGACTCTTTGCTTATCGTTTCTCTAACAGACGCTTCATGCTGGACAACCACCCCCTCTGTTTGTTTCACCTACTGAGTCCAACACCAGCAATGTCTCATTGATGAAGTGTTCATGCACGCTGATGTAATTTAAACAGTGGTCACCCATCCAATGGTGACCTGCTTTTACCGCCCCCCCCCGCTTTCTTTAAAAATTGGTGGAAGGAGGAGGGTAGGTGGGGGAAAAGCAATGCATTAATGAATATTAGATTATTTTGTTTTAAAAAGCGTAAAAGGGGTACGGTAGCATAGTGGTTATGTTACTGGACTGGTAATCCAGAGGCCGGGACTGATGATCCGGAGACATGAGTTCAAATTCCCACCAGGGCAGCTGAGGAATTTAAATTCAATTAAGTAAATCTGGAATAAAAAGCTATAGTGACCATGAAATTAGTGTCCTTACCCGGTCTGGCCGATATGTGACTCCAGACCCACAGCAATGTGGTTGACTCTTAACTGCCCTCTGAAATGGCCTAGCAAGCCACTCAGTTGTACAAGACGGTTCACCACCTCCTTCTCGAGGCCAATTAGGGATGGGCAATAAATGCCGGCCTTGCCAGCGACGCCCACATCCCATGAATTAATTAAAAAAAATCTAAATCTGAGAACAGTTGAGTGGCTCCCTCGCTTTCCAATCAGTGCGAATAATGCTAAATTAAGAGTTATGAAGGTGGGTTGTGCCGCAACGCTGCATAAGCTCCAATCCTGTTGCTGAAAAAAGGCAGAATAGCACCTTTTGAAGGAGGCATCAATGCGGAGAGCAAAGATTCCTTCTCGCTGATTCCAGCATTAATGCTCCAAATCAGCAGCTTGCGCGCCATTAATGGGACCCATTGGACACGCAGTGCCAGAGTTTTGTGTGTGTTTTCCCCCTCCTCTCGCTACTTTTATTGCACTTTTTTTTCTTTCTTTCCAGTCGTTCTCATTCCCCGTCTCTGGGAGCGTCAGCATTCTCTGGCGTGCAGCGATTCAACTTATCGACCTACACCCCGTCTCCAAAGCGTGGTCGAAATTCCCACTCCCCGAACAGCACGCTAAGTGACTCCCTGCTGGTGCCTGAAACGGAGCCGGTCATTCCGGAGCTGTGCCTTGATCACTTGTGGACAGAAAGCATGCTCAACATGAGGTTAGTCGAGGGATTTTTGTCATGGGAAGTAAGCTTTTGTTTCTTCAAAAATCGGTATTGAAAGACAACTCCAAGGCTGCTTTTAGAGACGCGGCCATTTCTGCATCAATTCAGAAAATAAAAATTGCATTTGTATCGGCACCTTTCACGTTCTCAGGACATCGCTTGTGAATTACTTCTGAAGGGCAGTTCTGTCGGTAAACACGGCAGCCAGTTCGTACATGGCAAAACCCCACAGACCACAATAAGATGAGCGACCAGTTAGTACGTTTTAGTGGTGTTGGTTGAGAGATGGATGTTGGCCACGGACCCCGGGGAACTCCCCTGCTTTGGGACCATGAGATCGTTTATGCCAAGTTGAACAGAGCCTCGGTTTACTGTCTCATCGGAAAGACGGCATCTCTGACAATGCAGCACTCCCTCAGCACTGCACTGAAGAGTCAGCCTAGATGTTGTGCAGTGGAAAGCACAGCTGTCTAACTCGGAGGTGAGATTGCTACCACTGAGCCACAGCTGCACTCAAATAGATGCTTTTCCCTCAGCAAGTTATGTATATTTTTTTCTTTTCTATTAATTTTCTGGTCCCTTTGAGTGCTATTCCATCTGAGGAGATTGCTACCACTGACCACTTAAAAACATAAGAATTAGGAGGAGTAGGCCATACGGCCCCTCGAGCCTGCTCGGCCATTCAATAAGATCATGACTGAACTTCGACCTCAACTCCACTTTCCCGCCCAATCCCCATATCCCTTGATTCCCCATAGAGTCCAAAAATCTACCTATCTCAGCCTTGAATATACTCAAAGACTGAGCATTCACAGCCCTCTGGGACAGAGAATTCCAAAGATTCAGAACCCTCTGAGTAAAGAAATTCCTCCTCATCTCAGTCTTAAATGGCTGACCCCTTATCCTGAGACTATGCCCCCTAGTTCTAGACTCTCCAGCCAGGGGAAACAACCTTGCAGCATCTACCCTGTCAATGCCCCTCAGAATCTTATGTTTCAATGAGATCACCTCTCATTCTTCTAAACTCCAGAAAGTATAGGCCCAATCTACTCAATCTCACATCATAGGACAGCCCTTTCATCCCAGGGATCAATCGAGTGAACCTTCGTTGCACCACCTCTAAGGCAAGTATGTCCTTCCTTAGATAAGGAGACCAAAACTGTGCACAGTACTCCAGGTGTGGTCTCAGCAAGGCCCTGTACAATTGTAGCAAGGCTTCCTTACTCTTGTACTCCAACCCCCTTGCAATAAAGGCCAACATGCCATTTGCCTTCCTAATTGCTTGCTGTACTTGCATGCTAATCAGTGGCACTCTTGTTAAAGGCCACTGTCTCATAAATATTGTCCTCAGAAAATCATTCAGGTTTTCCAAAGGAAATAGGGTGTCCCTATTCAAAATATCAGAGCGGCTGCTTGCTCCTTCATTCATTTTATCTATATATTTTTTCTTCCCCCTCTGTAAAGTGCATGGTGACTTTTTCTACATTAAAGACGCTATGTAAATAGAAGTTGTTATGTCAGTGAGTCAAGAAACTGGCTGTCACATTAACCTTTGCTTAGGTTTGTTGATGAGTTTTAGTTTCATATTGAAAAGGTGGTGTTTGTTTTTTTTGTGTGTGTGCGTAAGATGTTTCCGCAGGCTCATGTATTATGTATGTAAACATTTTCTGCACCATGAACAGGCTCGGCTGTGATACCGTCTGGGGTCAGAAAAGAAACGCACCTTGACATTTGCTCTCCTGGCTCAAATGGGAAGCTTCGCCACTTGGGTGAGGTAGTGGAGAGCTTCTGGTATCTATGGGATCATATCAGCAGGAGCCGGAGAAAGTGAAAATTGGAAGAAAGAAATAATGTGTTGTATTGCTTGGGACAAAAAAAAGGAATGTGCAGCAGGTCAGACAGCATCTAGGAATATAGGGACAGGAGTAAGCCATTCAGCCCCTCGAGCTCATTCCGCCATTCAATTAGATCATGGCTGATCTGTACCTCAACTCCATTTACCCGCCTTGGCTCCACATCCCTTGATGCCCTTCCCTAACAAGCACGTGAAAGAGAAAGGCAGATTAACATTTTGTGGGTGAACGCTTCATCAAAACTGTATGAGTAATCTTAACAGCAGTACACCCGTGTGCAGCACACAAACATCAAGTGTTGACTTCTATCTTCACAGAGAAAAGAATTCTCAGGCCACCAAAGTATTTATTACCAGTGATCTCTGCGGTCAGAAGTTTTTGTGTTACTTGGTGGAGTCTCGCCATCAGCTGCGGTGAGTGTGTCCACTGAAAAGCTGGTCAAATTATAAATGACAAAACTAAGATGTTGAGGTTAAAAATTGAAATGTAAGTGAGTTTTACCTTATAGCTTCATTTATAAATGATTGAGTTTTTGTAAGATTTAATTTGGGGATTCAGATCCATAACTCACTCTCGGCCACATTGCTTTCTGTAATCTAGTGGCGCCTGATAATTGCACTGTTTCCATTTTGATAGAAGTTGAAAGTGAGGCCTGTTTGCGCATTCATTCAAACACCATGTAATAATGTGATTTGCTATCCATCAATTGTGAGAAAATCATATGGGGGCAGCTTCCCTTTAATAAATGTTATACACTTGCGTGCAGAAATGTTTTTGTGAAGCGAGCAGCAAGGCCCATTTGTAAATGGAAGGGGCTGGCTGTTAGCGCAAGGTGGCTGCTCCCCTGCTCTATTTTCACATTCTTGACGCGACCCTGCATTGTGCATCACAAATTCTAACCGGAGTTTTTAAAATCTGATGAAAATTTGGATAAAGTTTTGATAATTCATTTTCAATCTAGATATGATGGCTACCTGGTGAAAATGGTGCGGTGGTTTGGTTAGGCATCTGGTTACATAGTTAATATTTGGAAACCTTTTCATTGACACATCTGCTTAAATCCTAAACAGATGTGTGAAATTTGAAGAAAGCAATGACTTGACCCAGCTGATCTTTGGAACAGTTACTGTCATACAAGCGAAGGATGCTGCCCCTGTGGAGGTGAGCTGTGTTTTTAAACTCTGCAGCTTCTCATACAGAGGTAATGTGATGAGGTACATTCAGACAACAACAACAACTTGCATTTATATAGCACCTTTCACCTCGTAAAACATCCCAAGGCGCTTCACAGGAGCGTTTCAAACAAAGTTTGACACAGAGCCACAGAAGGAGATATTGGGACAGGTGACCAGGCTTGGCCAAACAGGTAGGTTTTAAGGAGCATCTTAAAGGAGGAGAGAGTGGTGGAGAGGTTTAGAGAGGGAATTCCAGAGCTTAGGGCCTCGGCAGCTGAAGGTACGGCCGTCATTGGTGGAGCGATTAAAATAAGGGATGCGCAAGAGGCCAGAATTGGATGAGCACAGAGATCACGGAGGGTTGCAGGACCGAGGAGATTACAGAGATAGAGAAGGGCGAGGCCACGGAGGGATTTGAAAACCAGGAGGAGAATTTTAAAATTGAGATGTTGCTGGACCGGGAGCCAGTGTAGGTCAGCGAGCACAGGGGCGGTGGGTGTTCGGGACTTGGTGCCAGTTAGGATACGGGCAGCAGAGTTTTGGGTGAGCACAAGTTTACCGAGGATGGAAGATGGGAGGCCGGCCAGGAGACCGTTGGAACAGTCAAGTCTAGAGGTAACAAAGGAGCTGCATGCATCATCACTGGTGACATAACTGCTAATTGCAATTCTATTGGCAATGTTTCCTCCAATTTTTTTTTAAAAGGTGTTGCAGTAAAAGGTGTTACAGTCCCCACCACTTACACCGTCTCCGCTTATCCCAGAGAGCCGCCTATATCAATTACAAAGGTCGGTGTCAATTACAAAGGTGCTGCTCAAACCGAATTAAGTGGGCCGGTTACTTCGGGCCGTTCACTCAGCTGTTTGGTCCCTTTCCGACTGTCCCTGTCCACTGCCTGACCAGGGCAGGGCAGTTTCATTTTCATTATTTAAGGTGGTTCCACTGAGTGGAATTAAGACCGTGTAGTCTTCATCCTGGCATAAATACTATGCGGCTTGGAGATACGTTAGGATGAGGAAGCAGCAGCATCTCAATCTTCTGTTACTTTTGAACAGTGTGATTTTTAATTTTGTTAACGCTACCACGTTATATCGCGTATAGCGGGCAAATCACATTTGCACGATCAGATAGAATAGTAGAACGGTTACAGCACAGAAGGAGGCCTGTCGAACCTGTGCTGGCTCTCTGCAAGAGCACTTCAGCTAGTCCCATTCCCCACCCTTTCCCCGTAGCCCTGCAAATTTTTTCCTTCAGGTACTTATCCAACTCACTTTTGAAAGCCACGATTGAATCTGCCTCCACCACCCTTTCAGGCAGTGAATTCCAGATCATAACCACTCGCTGTGTAAAAATGTTTCTCTTCATGTCGCCTTTGGTTCGACTGCCAGTCACCTTAAATCTGTGTCCTCTGGTTCTCGACCCTTCCGCCAATGGGAACAGTTTCCCTCCATCTACTCTGTCCAGACCCCTCATAATTTTGAACACCTCCATCAAATCTCCTCTCAACCTTCTCTGCTCTAAAGGAGAACAACCCCAGCTTCTCCAGTCTATCCACGTAACTGAAGTCCCTCATCCCTGGAACCATTCTTGTAACTCTTTCCTGCACCCTCTCTAAGGCCTTCACATCCTTCCTAAAGTGTGGTGCCCAGAATTGCACACAATACTCCAGTTGAGGCTGAACCAGTGTTTTATAAAGGTTGTTCATAACTTCCTTGCTTTTGTACTCTATGCCTCTATTTATGAAGCCCAGGATCCCGTATGCTTTTTTAACCGCTTTCTCAACCTGCACTGCCACCTTCAACGATTTGTGCACATATATCCCCAGGTCTCTCTGTTCATACACCCCTTTTAGAATTGTACCCTTTAGTTTATATTGCCTCTCCTCGTTCTTCCTACCAAAATGTATCACTTTGCACTTTTCTGCGTTAAATTTCATCTGCCACGTGTCTGCCCATTCCACCAGCCTGTCTGTGTCTTCTTGAAGCCTATCACTATCCTCCTCACTGTTCACTATACTTCCAAGTTTAAGATATTGGCCCAAAAATTAGTCCCGCTACGCGAGAGTACGCACTGCGTACTCTCGCGTATTCTGTCTCCAATTGCCGGTTTTCTGCATGCACTGCGCATGCGCTGAAAACCGGCACTTGGTTTTTGGAAAAGGGGGCGGATCCTAGGTGCACCGCGTGCGCGCTACAGGCTGCGCGCACGCTGTGCACTTAGTGGTTTCAACGCGCAGGTAAGTACGGAAGATTCTAGACATAAAAAAAGGAGGAGTAAGACCCACTTTTAACAAGGTAAGTAGTGAATTAAGTATTATTTTGAATTTTTTTTAACAGGTATATCTTTTTTAGAGACTTTAAAGACAGGTAAGTTTATTTTTATAACTTTTTAAAAGATTTTAAATTTTTTCAAAAATTTAATTTTTTATTTAAAATGGTTAATTTATTTAACTATACTTATTTTATTAATGTGATGGTTTTTAAAAAAAAATTAATTGAGGTTTAGCGGTTCTTTTGGGGGGCTATAGTATTCATAATTTTCACAGCACTTATGTGAAAGTTATGAATGGAAGATGGTGTGCTGCCATTGGCTCTAACTGAGTCACGTGATCCCACAGCTCGCACGAATTAACTACGCCGGTGGGATACGCAAGCCCAGCACAGCAGCTGTCCAGAACATCAAGTTCGTGCGAGCTGGAACTGAAAAAGCCAACGCGGAGTGAGAGATCGCGGGGAGGCCTTACCCTCGCACGAAGGCTTCCTCACGAATTTTTGGGCCAATATATATCAAGCAAAGCAGTGGTCCTAGTACTGACCCCTGGGAAACACCACTGTATACCTTCCTCCAGTCCGAAAAACAACCGTTCATCACTACTCTCTGTTTCCTGTCACTTAGCTAATTTTGTATCCATGCTGCCACTGTCCCTTTTATTCCATGGGCTTCAACTTTGCTGGCAAGCCTATTATGTGGCACTTTATCAAATGCCTTTTGGAAGTCCATGTACACCACATCAACCGCATTGCCCTCATCAACCCTCTCTGTTACCTCATCAAAAAACTCAGTCAAGTTAGTTAAACACGATTTGCCTTTAACAAATCTGTGCTGGCTTTCCTTAATTAATCCACACTTGTCCAAGTGACTGTTAATTTTGTCCCTGATTATCGTTTCTAAAAGCTTCCCCACTACCAAGGTTAAACTGACTGGCCTGTAGTTGCTGGGTTTATCCTTACACCCTTTTTTGAACAAGGGTGTAACATTTGCAATTCTCCAGTCCTCTGGCACCACCGCGATATCCAAGGAGGATTGGAAGTTTATGGCCAGTACCTCTGTAATTTCCACCTTTACTTCCCTCAGTATCCTAGGATGTATCCCATCTGGTCCTGGTGACTTATCTACTTTAAGCACAGCCAGACTTTCTAGTGCTTCCTCCTTAATTATTTTTATCCCATCCAGTATCTCAACTACCTCTAAATAATTGTAAAAAGGCCTACTTTACAAATTGTTTAGACTCCGAAAAATATAAAATGTAGGCATTAATTCTGCAACTTCAGACTGTTTTATTCCTCTCTTGCTTTTTTTGCAAACAGAGCGTCAACACAATGGTGGTCCTGGAAAGTAGCGGCAATCTGGTGCTGTACACTGGCGTTATTCGGGTATGTGGCCATGAGCATTTTGCATTTGTAATGAATTCACAGGCTACTGTGTTGAGCGACACATCCTGATAAGTTTAAAACCAGTTACTTAGAGGCTAGAAGTTGCACACAATGTTTTGTGATATTTTACATAAAATCTGTGCAAGGAAACAAGTTTACATCTAGTCAGTGGTGAATGAGGAAAGCGTTCAAGAGAAAAGAAAGACCTGCGTTTATAGAGCGCCTTCAGCAGCCTCAGGATGTCCCAAAGCACTTTACAGCCAATGAAGTACTTTTGAGGTGTAGTCACTGTTGCAGTGTAGGGAAACGCGGTAGCCAATTTGCGCACAGTAAGCTCCCACAAACAGCAATGTGATAATGACCAGATAAACTGTTTTTTTAAGTTATGTTGGTTGAAGGATAATTGCTGGAATGGGACTTGAACCCACAATCCTCTGACTCCGAGGCAAGAATTCAACCACTGCACATTACAACAGTGACTACACTCCAAAAAGGTGCTTCATTGGCTGTAAAGCGCTTTGAGACGTCCGGAGGTCGTGTAAGGCGCTATAGAAATGTAAGTCTTTCTTTTCTTTCACTGAGCCACGGCTGGCACAGATTTTGGTGCACCAGTTGCGCGCATAATTCCTGAGGGAAACAGTTTTACACAGGCCACCCTCGCAATCGTTAAAAGCCGCATTCAGTACCTTAACGCTTTCTTTCTAATTTACAAAATGTGACCACGCTTTTACAGTGAATAGAATTCTCTTTAAGGTTCCCTACGTTGGAGAAGGAGGACGGAGGTAAAGAAGGGAAGATACATCATGCTCCGAGCAGGGAGATCTCCGTGTCGTGTTGTATATACATGGGGGAGGGTGGTGGTGGTGGATGTTCATTTCTGGTATGGACTCTTGACGTTAGTTTCGGGAGTCTGTGAACAGCACCATGCAAATCGGCACGGCAGTGCTGGAATGTAAACTGTCACACTGAAGTCCTGGTAATGGAGTCAAAGTAAGGCCATGTTAAAAATCCAATCACCTTTAATTCATGAACTGTTGATGGTTCGGGACAAATTCTTGTTTTAATTTTTGGTGGTTTTCAGTTTCTTTCCCTCCGCTTTCAGGCCATGGATCATCTTGGCGCAAAAGGGGGAGGGCACGTGGCCTGATTGGAGCCGAGGGTTATAGGGGGAAAAATTCGGTTGCTTTGCGCCTCTCGTTAGCGCCAGAGGGCGCTAACTAACGGGGCGCAAAGCAACTAGCGCCCGGGCGCAGCGCCGCCAATGTCTCCTGCGAAATTCAGCGGGAGGTTAGCAGCGCCGCCGGCAATGACGTCATCGCCGTACGCAGCGCCCCGGCCACGATCTTCGGTAGCGCCCCTGACTTACCGCCGGATGCTATGTCCGATGGGGTCAGGGGGGCCTACCTGCGGCCGGGGCGGCGCTATTTAAAGGCGAGGTGCCGGGCGGCCATTTTTGTTGCTGGCCGCCTACCAGCACTTGCCTCCGCTTCCGTCCCCGGCCTTCTGACCCCGCGGAGTGCCGGCTGCGCTCCATGAGCTCGGCACTTGTCTTGAGTGCCGGGCTCTTTTGCCGGCACTCCAATCCCCGGTGGCCCAACTGGGCCCCGGGTCGTGTTGTGCAAGGCCCCTGCCCTTTACGAAGGGGAGGAAGGCCTGTGATACCGCGGCATGTAGCACCGCGATATTCCCTCGCAGCGCTCCCAGTAGCGCCCCACTTCCCTCTGGGGGCGCTACCACTCAATTTCGACTGTGGTGGCGCTAATTTTTCTGGGGCGCTAAAAGTAGCGCCCCGGCGAAGTTAGCGCCCCAAAGGGGGCGCGACTCAATTTCTCCCCCATAGAGTCATAGATTCATAATGGCACAGAAGGAGGCCAGTCGGCCCATCGAGTCCGTGCCGGCTCTCTCTAGAGCAATCCAGTCAGTCCCATTCCCCCGCTCTATCCCCGTAGCCCTGCAAGTTTATTTCCCTCAAGTGCCTATCCAGTCTCCCCTTGAAAACATTGAGTGTCTCCGCTTCCACCACTTCCGTCGGCAGCGAGTTCCAGGTCCTCACCACTCGCTGCAAAAAAAACGTTTTTCCTCACATCCCCCCTGTATCTCTTGCCCAAAACCTTAAATCTGTGTCCCCTAGTCCTTGTACCATCAACTACTGGGAACAGCCTTTCCCCGTCTAGCCTATCCAAACCCGTCATAATCTTGTACACTTCTATCAAATCACCCCGCAACCTCCTTGTTCTAATGAAAACAAATCCAGCTTCTTCAACATGTCCTTGTAGCTAAGATCCCCATCCCCGGAACCATTCTGGTAAATCTCCTCTGCACCTTCTCAAGGGTCTTCACATCCTTCCTAAAGTGTGGTGACCAGAACTGGACACAATACTCCAGTTGTGGCCTAACTAGCACTTTATAAAGATTCAGCATAACTTCTCTACTTTTGTACTCAATACCTCTATTTATGAAACCAAAGATCCCATATGCTTTGCTAACTACTCTCTCAATATGTCCTGCCACCTTCAGGGACCTATGCACATTAACTCCCAGGTCTCTCTGTCCCTGCACACTCTTTAAAACTGTGCCATTAAGTGTATATTGCCTCTCCCTGTTCCTTCTGCCAAAATGCATCACCTCACACTTCTCTGCATTAAATTCCATCTGCCACTTGTTTGCCCATTCTGCTACCCTTTCTATGTCCTGTTGAAGTCGATTGATATCATCCTCACTGTTTGCCACACCCCCAAGTTTGGTGTCATCGGCAAATTTAGAAATTCTACTTTGTATTCCAATATCCAGGTCATTTACATCAAAAAAAAGCAGTGTCCCCAGCACTAACCCTTGGGGAACACCACTGTCTACCATCCTCCAGTCTGAAAAACAGCTATTTACCACAACTCGCTGTTTTCTGTCCTTAAGCCAATTCCTTCTCCAAGCTGCCACTGACCCACCTATTCCATGAGCCTCAATTTTGTTAATCAGCCTTCTTTGTGGTACTTTGTCAAACGCCTTCCTAAAATCCATGTAGACAACATCCACTGCATTCCCTTCATCAATCCTCTCTGTTACTTCATCAAAAAATTTAATTCAATCTAATTGACGCAGCTTTTTGAGCCAGCTGGCAGCCATACAACAGTAACCTGCAGAAGATTCCCCGTCCAACTCTCCTGCCTCCCCATTATTGAAAGGTGCCTGACCTCCCATCAGCGTGGCTAAGACTAGTAACTCACCAGAGCTGAACCCTCCAGCACGATGTGCGTCTACCTGTTGTGGCTTAATTATTTTTCTTATGTAATTGCCTGTTTCTCGCTCTAAAAATAAATCCTGCTAATTTTCTCACCTCCCTGCCCCCCCCCCCCCCCCTTTGCCACTTCCTGGAGTACCATTCCACAGTTGCCACACTGTTGAGTTTCTGGGTCTGTGCCAATTAACCCTTTCACCCCTAAGTTCCGAAAGATTCGACTTGACCCGTATTGGTGGCAGTAATTATATTTTATTCAGCGAACGTGAGACTGATACATTACAGGATCTGAGCAGTAGTTAAACAAGACGCAATCACGGTTTATATTACCTGTTGGGCTCTGGGTAGAAGACACGATCTGCAAGGACCTGGCCTCCAGGCTTGCTTGTCTGCCCGGTGTGAACAACCCCTGTCAGACCGGGCCTCCAGGCTTGCTCGTCCGCCCAGTCTGACGCGCGTGGGTCCTCCGCCAACCCGAAACCCTCCTTGGCTTGTCTGGTGGATGTTCCCAAGCTTCTTGCCGAATGCCTCTATAGCCTAAGTGTTTGAGAGACCCCTTCTTATACTTCCCAGCGAAGCCTATGGGGACCAGTTAACCCAATCATTGACTTACACCTGAAACCCCCCCCCTGTCCAATTATGCCACGTACCTAATGATCCCGCCTGCCCCTGGTTAGGTCCTCATCTCATGACACCCTGACATCATCTGCTTTTGACCATCAAGACTCATATCTGGGGTAGTTATGGCAACACAATCGGAACATGTCTCCATGTGTAGAGGTATGGTGTCCTTGCTGTTTGCCTATGTTTTTAATTCCCTGCAGATGTTATAACATTCCACACAGTTGCAGTCACACATGACCTTGCTTCCCAGGCTAGCTGTCCGCTGTTTGTGTGCCAGGAAGGCTGCTGACTGTATCTTTAATTTGGCCAACCAAGGCCCAACACCTGTGTTTCTTCCCCTACCGCTTCTACCCAGGGCATATTACACTAGTTTTAAAAGCATGATTATTCAAGCATCGTTGTGCATTGCGTATCAGTTACATAATAAAAACAATACAAATTTAAGACTATAACTAATAATACTTATTTCATTTAGCCCAGTTAGTTAGTAGGGAGACTCGGAAATAAAGATTTCCCCCTTTCTTGCAACACGCCCTCCGATACCTCACTCAAATGGCCATTAGTTGTGGCGGTCAGTGTTGGCAGGCTATTTGACTGCAGAGGGTGTCACAGCTGAGCCCGGTTCTGTTCCCATCTTGTGTCATACATGCATTCACCATCGGGTGTCACTGGATAGCAGTCTGGAGCAGGAGCTGCAGGGACGATGGGGGTTGGGGTGTGAAATGTAAAAATGCAGTCTTGCAGTGCAACCAATTGTAGTGTGGTCGATTGAGTTGCCTGAACCGGTGGAAGAAGACAGCCACACCTTGCTGAAGGAGATTTTGCTAGACTTCCCCCCCCCGCCCCGCCCCAATTGCTGTTCAACTGGATGCCCCAGATCCACTGGAAACAGTGCAGTGGCCTCCCCAATATATTCTAAGCAGCCTGAACCTGGGATTCCCAACTGAGTCAGTGACACTGACCGAGAATGGCTCCCTCTCCCCGGGAATTTCAGGGCTGGTGCTTTACCTGTTAGACGATATTTATGTACGGCCTGTGAGTGCTGCTCCTTATTGCAGTGTACTCGGCGTCCTCTGTTTTCCTCAGCAACACGCCACAAGCTTGGTTGGAATTTTGCAAGGATGCTACTATTGTAAACTAACATGCACGTTTAAGATGTATCATTCTGTTTCTTTTTAAAGGTGGGAAAGGTGTTTATTGCTGGACTTCCAGCTCCCTCACTATCTGTGTCCAACCCGATGCCACGGCCCAGCACTCCGTTGGGCAGTGTGAGCACCCCAGCTCGGCCTTCAAGCAGGCACCCTGGTGCACTGGATGAGGTAGGAGGCTATATCAATTTGTTCATCCAGGCGCAGCTTAATGCAACTCTTCTCTGACACCTTACCATTCCAGGAAGAACTCTCTGTTACAGAAAATGACCAGTGTTAACCGTTGAGTTCTGGGTTACGTATCTGCTTGTAGTGTAGCAATAGTTCATTACTATTTGGTACCATGTTGTCGACTTTTCTTCTCTTCTCTCGCTGGTCCAAATACCTAGCCGCCTCCTTTCAAGCCAGCCTGCATTCTCCACTCTATTCAGTCCGCTGATACCTAAACCGAGAATAATACTGTTTCCGGAAACCTTTAGCTCCCATTATACTATTGATAAGGCTAAAGGGATCAAGGGATATGGGGAGAAAGCAGGGACAGGGTACTGAATTTGGATGATCAGCCATGATCGCATTGAATGGCGGAGCAGGCTAGAGGGGCCGAATGGCCTACTCCTGCTCCTATCTTCTATGATCTATAATCCTATAATGAGAACAGGATTTGTATAGTGCAGTATGCAGCCAACAGGCCCAGGTTATACTGCCGACTGCGCCTCCTAATGGATGACCCTCTTCCCCAGCCAGGAGAGAAGTTTGTCCATGTATGTTTGCTTCAGCATGCCAAGGGCTCAGACGACTGGCATAATATCTGAGTTATACCGACTCTTTAATGCTGTTGGTATTCCAAGAACACTTTGCAGCAGTGCTGAGCTGGTGTATCACAGCAGCTTTTGACACTCTAATACCTAAAATAATAATAATAATGCAAAAAAAATCCAACAATGCACTTTACTATTTCAGCTTGTAACATTGGAAGTTTTCCCATAGTCAGGTTTTGCAGTCGTGCTGTTTTTAGGTGGTGTGCCTTACTTACATTACTTGACGGCAAAATACTTATGAGGGACAGTCAGTATTTTGCAAGCCAGTGTTTAAAGCAAAGAAGTCACTGGCAGAGTTTTGTGAGGAAACAATTATTAAATGGTGTTTGCTTCTTTTTTTTAAACTCGCAGGCTGTGTGGCCCTCTCCGGTCCCTGAGCTGAGTGACTCCACTAAGATTCATGACTCGTCCTACATGGACGACTGCACGTTCCACCAGATTGGGACATACATTCACTCCCTGCGGGATCCTGTCCAAAACAGAGTGACCCTGGTAAGTTTGTGTTGAGGACCTGGTCGGTGGAAGCATTGACATTCTGGGGTTTCCAGTGTTATTTGTGTAGTCTACTGATGTTATTTATATGGACTTCCAGAAGGCATTTGATAAAGTCCCTCATAAGAGACTATTAACTAAGGTTGAAGCCCATGGAATTGAGGGCAAATTATTGACCTGGTTAGGAAATTGGCTGAGCGGCAGGAGACAGAGAGTAGGGATAATGGGCCGGTACTCTAATTGGCAAGATGTGACTAGTGGTGTCCCGCGGGGATCTGTGTTGGGGCCTCAACTATTCACTGTATTTATTAAACGATACATGATGATGGGATAGAAAGCCACATAGCCAAATTTGCCGATGACACAAAGATAGGTAGTGTTGTAGGCAGTGTAGATGAAAGCATAAAATTACAAGGAGATATTGATAGATTAAGTGAATGGGCAAATGGATTTCAATGCAGGCAAATGTGAGGTCATCCACTTTGGACCTAAAAAAGATAGAATAGGGTACTTTCTAAATGGTGAAAAGCTAAAAACAGTGGATGTTCAAACAGACTTAGGGGTCCAGGTATATAAATCATTAAAATGTCATGAACAGGTACAGAAAATAATCAGAAATGCTGGCCTTTATATCTAGAGGACTAGAGTACAAGGGGGTAGAAGTTATGCTGCAGCTGTACAAAGCCCTGGTTAGACCACACCTGGAGTACTGTGAGCAGTTCTGGGCACCACACCTTAGGAAGGATATATTGGCCTTGGAGGGAGTGCAGTGTAGGTTTACCAGAATGATACCCGGACTCCAAGGGTTAAATTACGAGGAGAGATTACACAAACTAGGGTTGTATTCCCTAGAATTTAGAATGTTAAGGGGTGATCTGATCGAAGTTTTCGATATTAAGGGGAACAGATAGTCGATAGAGAGAAACTATTTCCGCTGGTTGGGGAGTCTAGGACTAGGGGTTCATAGTCTAAAAATTAGAGCCAGATCTTTCAGGAGTGAAATTAGGAAACACTTCTACACACACAGGGTGGTAGAAGATTGGAACTCTCTTCCACAATCGGCAATTGATGCTAGATCAATTGTTAATTTTAAATCGGAGATTGATAGATTTTTGATAACTAAAGATATTGGCCCAGAAATTGATCTCGCTCTGTTCCCGCGGGGGTAAGCCTTCCCCGCGATGTCTCACCTCGCTTATGCTTTTTCTGATCCAGCTCGCACGAACTTGATGTTCCAGACATCAGCTGTGCTGGGCTTGCGTATCCCAGCGGCGTAGTGAATTCGTGCGAGCTGTGGGATCACGTGACTCAGTTAGAGCCAATGGCAGCACACCATCTTCCATTCATAAGTCTCACAGCATGGCTGTGAGACTTATGAATCTTACACCCCCCCAAAATAACAGCTAAACCTCAATTAAATTTAAAAAAAAAAACCATCACATTAATAAAATAAGTATAGTTAATTAAATTAACCATTTTAAATAAAAAATTAAATTTTTGAAAAAATTTAAAATCTTTTAAAAAGTTATAAAAATAAACTTACCTGTCTTTAAAGTCTATAAAAAAGATATACCTGTAAAAAAAAATTCAAAAAAATACTTAATTCACTACTTACCTTCTTAAAAGCGGGTCTTACTCCTCCTTTTTACATTTCCAAAATCTTCCCTACTTACCTGCGCGTCCAAAGCATGAAGTGCACAGCGTGCGCGCAGCCTGTAGCGCGCACGCGATGCACCCAGGCCCCGCCCCCTTTTCGGAAGAGCAATTGCCGGTTTTCAGCGCATGCGCAGGGCATGCAGAAAACCGGCAATTGGAGTGGGAATACGCGAGAGTATGCAGTGCGTACTCTCGCGTCCCGGGATCAATTTTCGGCCCATTAAGGGATATGGGGCAAAGGCGGGCATATGGAGTTAGGTCGCAGATCAGCCATGATTTCATTGAATGGCGGAACAGGCTCGAGGGGCTCAATGGCCTACTCCTGTTCCTATATATTCCCAAGTTTGTGAGCCCAAGCTCTGTCTAGCTTTTTCTTAAAACAGCAAGGATACTGGGCAGCTACAATGTGGGGTACAAGAGACAGGAATATGGACCCTACTGTCCATGGGGTTGCTGCTTGTTGGGCTTCTAGTTCATTATGTAACTATGCTGTCTCTCAGTGATGCAATGCGCACTGAATGGCGGCGGGGAAAGAGTAACTCGCACTCTGTATAAAGGCCGCACACCCAGCTTAAACTGATTTGTACTTTATTTGCTTTTATAAAGTCCACCTAATGTAGAAAGAAAGACTTGCATTTCTATAGCGCCTTTCACGACCCCAGGACCTCCCAAGGCGCTTTACAGCCAATGACATATTTTACGAAGTGTAGTCACTGTTGTAATGTAGGAAATGCAGCAGCCAATTTGCGCACAGCAAGCTCCCACAAACAGCAATGAACGACCAAATAAACTATTTTGTTGATGTCAGTTGTGGGACAAATAGTGGCCAGGACACCGGGGGGAAACTCCAATGCCGTTCTTTGAAATAGTGCCGTGGGATCTTTTACGTCTGCCTGAGGGGGCAGACGGGGCCTCGGTTTAACGTCTCATCCAAAAGACGGCACCTCCGACAGTGCAGCACTCCCTCAGTCTCTGGAGTGGGACTTGAACCCATGACCTTCTGACTCAGAGGTGAGAGTGCTACCCACTGAGCCACAGCTGGCATATTCCATAAAGACTGCACAGCCAGCTTAAACTGATTTTTAGCTTTATTTGTTGTTTTAAAGTGAGCCTTGTGTGTGTCTTCATACAGTAATTCTTCTTTCAGTGTTGAGTATTTTGCTTTCTTTCTCTTCAGGAAATGAGTAATGGCAATTTAATTAGGATCACGACACCCGAAATCACAAACTCTCAATTGGGTAAGAGCAAACAAAATCTTAATATTCTTCAGTTAGAACTGTGTATTTAAACACAATTAATTATATATAAAAATCGCAAGATCTGTAATTAGATTTATGATGAAATAAGTACAGTGTTATGCATTTTGTTACTAAATATTTCATCGAGCATTATGGAAAAAGTTTTGTCAACCAAAAAAATGTTTTTGTTTCACTTCCAACAGTGAAAAAATGCTTGCAAGCAATAAAATATATCCTCCCGAAAGAGGTTGCGGTGCAAGTTTTAATTAAGTGGTACAACGCATACAATGCACCTGGAGGACCCAATTATCATTCAGAGTGGAACATGTTTGTGACCTGCCTCATGAACATGATGGGCTACAGCACAGACAGACTCACATGGACACGCAACGTAAGTACTTCTTAGAAATGCAAACGGCTTTCATTTTGGGGAGGGGGACAGATATTGAGAAGCACACGTTTGATGCTGGATATTAATACAAAAATTTTTGCTAAAAGTGTCTTCGAAATGCAGCAGAACTTCTATCTCCATCGAGCCCATTATCTGTCACAAATTTTTGTCGGGGCTTGCAATTGGGGAGCCAGGATTGACGGAATTTATTGGAATAAAAGAAAAGAAAATTCAAACTAAAACATGACCTAGAAAGTTCATTTAAAGACCCATTTAATGAGGATTTTGAGACTCTCAGTCGGTTATGTGTTACTGACAAGGGACGTCCCCCTTTACTGAGGTTCCACTATAAACTCAAATCATTTTAACGCTGATATTTTGAATGCATGATTTTTGCTGAGAATTTATGACAAACCTTTTATTCTCAAAATGTAAGAAAGGAGTGGCATTTCACACACCTGTCCAGTGGGATCTACCTGTCAGGATCACCCTTTGGAATGTTTGTGCGTTTCAAAGATTCAAATCCTGGTTTCCAAAACTAATTTGAGTCTTGCGGGCATTTTTTCTTCTTCAATTGTACTGATTGATATTAAAGTCATGTACAATTCCTGTGAATGCCTATTCAGCGCTGCCGGGCACTTAAAATAACTGGTCACCCCCCCCTTAATGAGTCAGTTTATATAATCACACCAGCACTCTGAGCAGGGACCGTTGCCCACAGCTAACCGGCACTTAAACAGCTGAGGCGCACAACTGTTCAAGTTCCTGGTTGATGTTGAGCAGCATTCTAATCTATGCTGGTTTCAGACTAAATTACTGGGACTAAACCACTGTTACTAAATGAATTTGACTAAGTAAGAGGAAAAGAAAAAGACTTGCATTTGTACAGCACCTTTCACGACCTCAGGACGTCCCAAAGCGCTTTACAGCCAATGAAGTACTTCTGAAGTGTTGTCACTGTTGTTCTGTAGGAAACGCGACAGCCAATTTACGCACAGCAAGCTCCCACAGACAGCGTTCTGATAATGATCAGATCATCTCTTTTTAGTGATGTTGGTTGAGGGGTAAATGTTGGCCAGGACACCGGGGAGAACTCCCCTGCTGCTCTTGAAATAGTGACACGGGATCTTTTACGTCCGCCTGAGAGGGCAGATGAGGAGGAGGTGACAGGAGAAAGAAAGCAGCTGGATCATGTCTGGCAGCATAACTTGGGAATCAGCAGTAAGAATCAGCCAGAAATAGTGATCATTTAGGGCTACTGGCCAATCGGATTGTACTGCACCAACATGCTACAGCATGATGGATTAGAACACAAGTTCCCTGTATCCATTCTGCTCTGTCGTAGCCCTCTCAGCTCGGAGTGAGACTTAAGGGTTCGAGTCCCATTCTGAGATAACAACAACTTGCATTTATATCACCTTTTAATGTAGTAAAACGTCCCACGGTGCTTGGAGATTGGGTACACAATCAAAAAAAAAAGCCATCCTTCAGGCAAGACATTAAATTGTGGGCCCGTCTGCCTGTTAGGTGGACATTAAAATATCCTGTAGCACTATTGGAAGAAAAGCAGCGACACTCCTGGTGTCTTTGCCAGCATTCTTCCCTCAACTAATGCCGCCAAAAACATGCTAACTGGTCATTTATCTCATTGCTGCTTGTGGGATCTTGCTCTGAGCAAGGTGGCTACACCATTTGCCTAAATAACCGCGGACAGCGTTTGATTGTATGGGCAAGACTTTGATACTTTTCTGAGAGACGTTCTATAAACGCCAGTCTTTTTTATCCTAATTGTGCCACGCGTTGAGTCCTTTACTTGCCACCAGAGCTGAGGTTTTTGTTTTGTTTGCGAGGAGTGAGAGAAGTAAAGTATTTTTTTTCCCCATGAGGAGGAAGGAGGAGGAAAGAAAGGCCTTGCTGGCTGCCCAATTTCAGGTCTATACCCAGCCCGTTACCTCCCCGAGGCCCAGTCCAGCTGTGTCGTGATAGGCCTGGGAGCAGTTTGCCATAAAGAAAGATTTACACTGGTGCACTTACCACCCCAGATAGGGATTGATGTAAGAAAACTACTAGGCACTTGGTCTAAGCGTTAAACAAAGCTTTAATCAACTGTTTTACAACATGGAGGTCTAGTTGTGTCCTTCACTAGTTCCTGTTAAGAATGTCCTGCGCAAGCTGGGCCCGTGCCCGAGTATTTATACTCTCCCTGGACAGCGCCACCCACAGGCCACTCAGTATTATTTCATAAGTCATTCCAACATGAATGACAAGATTCATGTCAGGGATAATGCATAGTGCAGCAAAATCAAACTTTAATCATTAAAATAGAATCATCTTTGTTAAGGTAAATAGGGAAAAGCTGTATCTGCTGGTCGGTGAGTTGGTAACGAGAGGATATTCTATTCTAAGATCTTCAGAAGGAAGGGAGAGGTTGGAAGAAACTTCTTCAAGCAGTGGGTTATTAAAACATGGAATGCCCCATGGAAGTAACAGTGGAAGCAGAATCCATAATTGCCTTTTAAAGGGAGTTGGATAAATATTTGAAAAATAAAAAATGTAAAAGGGTATTGGAAAAGGGCAGGGAAATGCGATTAAGAGGATAGCTCCATCTGAGAACCGGCACAGGCACGATGGGCTTAATGACCTCCTTCTGTGCTGTGAAATTCAAAGATTATATTGTGTGTAAAAGATAAAACTCTGGGCTGTTTATTGAAAGCTTTTCTGTTAAGATTTGCATGTACAACAGCGCAAGTTTGCAGCAATATGAAGAGGTGTGCAAGTGTAGACTTGTCCACAAATATACTTTTTTGGTGGATGCACTTTGTATATTTCCCAGAGTATGGTTAAAAGGGAATAAAGTTTGCATTTATAAAGCGCCTCATCGCATCATTAAAATATCTCAAAATGCTACACACTTTTGGAGTGTAGTGACCATTGCAAAGTAGTCTAAATAAAGCAGTTGTGGTGCTGTTTTTAAAAAAAAAATAGCACTGCTGATAAAATGTCCTTTAATTCACGCAGCTTGATTTGGAAGGGTCACAGTCCCCTGTGATTGCTGCCAAAAAAGCCAGGCCTTCGGAAGTTGGCTCGGATGAGGTAAGGAAATTATTCCATAAATGTTTGGACAGGAAACAATATGTAAACTATTGTTTTGCTAGGGAGCGGTATTCCCATTGCATCTCAAATGTTTGCACTTGAGGGGTGCAGTATCCTGGTGGTTCTGATACTGGACGAGCGACCTAAAATTCATAAGTTCAAATCCTGCCACACGACAATAAGTCTGGTCATTTGTGGGCTAGCACCAGATTGTTGCAGCTGGTTCATTAATATCCTTCAAGAAAGGGAACTTCGACCCGGTCTGGCCTATATGTCACTCTCGGTCTGCGCAATGATTGAATTAGAGTTAATGAAAGTTGGGATGGACAATAAAAACTGCCTTGCGAGGGTCCCAGGAACAATTAAAAAGGTACTGAGATAAGAATGGATGAGGAAGCCCATTTTAGCTCGTCCATCTAGCAACACCTACATCAAACTGTCTCTTATATGATTCCAAACGTTTTTGCCTCACTACCTTATTTGGAAGTCCATTTCTAGTGTTGATCATTCTTGGCATCAAATTGATGTTGGAAGTTCCTTTTGCTACTTTTTTTGTGAATGGTGTTTTTTTTTGTTCTTTTCGCCCTTATGCATCCTCCATCTTGGAATGTGTAGTATGTTGTGAGTCACATATTTCTTTCCAGTTACTGTCCAAGCGACTCCACGATTGCAGAATTCAGGAAGTTGGTTCACCTTCTCACTTGGTTACCTCCTCACCTGAAAAAGACCAGTAGCTTTGCATAACAAAAGTGCTCCTGTACGTTTAACGCCAAGGTGAAGTATTGGTGCGATTCCAGTTCTATCACTGGTGGTGGGAGCAATCGGAAGTGGTAAATTAAGCATATTGCACGAGACACATATTGACACAACAATGAAGCATGTTGCCTGGAGTGCAATTTTTGCGACAGTATATTCGTCTCAGTGTTCAAAAGCCTATTGGTCACATTGTAGGAGCAACAAAATTGGATATTAAATAAAAAGTAGATTTGTATAGGAAACGCTGTCGGAAAATTTCACTCAAGCGAGTGTGCGAAGCCAAGATATCACCCTTAAAAAGAGGTATTGAGTACAAAAGTAGAGAAGTTATGCTGAACCTTTATAAAGCGCTGCTTAGGCCACAACTGGAGTATTGTGTCCAGTTCTGGTCACCACACTTTAGGAAGGATGTGAAGGTCCTTGAGAGGGTGCAGAGGAGATTTACCAGAATGGTTCCGGGGATGGGGGATCTTAGCTACAAGGACAGGTTGGGGAAGCTAGATTTGTTTTCATTAGAGCCAAGGAGGTTGAGGGGTGATTTGACAGAGGTGTACAAGATTATGACGGGTTTGGATAGGCTAGACGGGGAAAGGCTGTTCCCACTAGATGATGGTACAAGGACTAGGGGACACAGATTTAAGGTTTTGGGCAAAAGATACAGGGGGGACGTGAGGACAAACTTTTTTACGCAGCAAGTGGTGATGACCTGGAACTCGCTGCCGACAGAAGTGGTGGAAGCAGAGACACTCAATGTTTTCAAGGGGAGACTGGATAGGCACTTGAGGGAAATAAACTTGCAGGGCTACGGGGATAGAGCGGGGGAATGGGACTGACTGGATTGCTCTACAGAGAGCCGGCACGGACTCGATGGGCCGAATGACCACCTCCTGTGCCGTATGTCTCTATAACAGCAGTTCTCGAGCAAAACTGTTTTATCACGCGTACTTTTATGTAAGAACGTTGCAGAGCCCTATAATGTGTACTAGACTACATTAAAATCTCTTTTATTTTCAGGACTGGGAATACCTGCTGGCGTGTGACTATCATCGTAATTTTGAATCTCACCTTTTGGCCGGTGCTCTGCATTTAGACCCTTTGGAGGTGTTGCATCCCAAAGAAGAGATATTTCCGAACCTTGGCCTGGATTCAACAACTCTACTTTTCAGTCACATTCCTGCCATTTTCTTTGTGCTGCACTTGATCTACGAGGAGCTGAAGCTGGACAATCTGATGAGGGAAGGTGCACGTTCACTTGTCATTCTTCTATATCAGCTGGCGAGGTAACTAAAAATGCCCCTCCAAAGAAGCCTCTGAGGGCTAATTTATGTTGCTATTGCACCGTGGCCAATAGGCTTTTTATTTAACAATGATTACGATACGGTGCAGGAAAAAATTGCACTCGAGCCAATATGCTTCACTCTTGTTCCGTGTATCTCGTGTGTGATGCGCTTAATTTATCACCTCAAATCACTGTCGCCACCAGTGACCGAACTGTAACTGTACCAAAACTTCACCTTTGTCCTGGACTTTGGACAAACTTGCAGTTACATAGTGCCAATCATACAAGATAATTAAAGATGAGGAAGGCCTATTTGACCACTCAGAATCACTCTAAAGTACCACCATTGCTGCACTCAATTGTTATTTTTAATTATTCTGGATTTTTTGCCTCCAGGACTCCTCTGGGAGTCCATTCCAAATGTTGTTTGCTCTTTGTGAAGAAAAACTTCCTGATATAAGTCCTAAAATTGTCTTCTGCCTGTTAGTCGGTGACCCCTTGTTTTACTCTCCCAATTGAATTTAAAGTAATTTTCCGAATTTACCTTTTCCATACTGTTTACTATCTTACTTATCTCTATAACCTCCTCCAACCCTCCGAGATCTTTGCGTTCCTCCAATTCGGGTCTCATGTGCATCCCCGATTTCCTTCGCTCCACCATTGGCGGCCATGCCTTCAGCTGCCTAGGCCCACAGCTCTGGAATTCCCTCCCTAAACCTCTCTGCTTCTCTCTTCTTTAAGTTGCTCCTTAAAACCTACCTCTTTGACCAAGCTTATGGTCACCTAGCCAATATCTCCTTATGTGGTGTCAAATTTTGTCTGAAAACACTCCTGCAAAGCGCCTTGGGATGTTTTACAACGTTAAAGGTGTAACATAAATGCAAGTTGTTGTAAGATTGCCTCTCGAATGACTCCTTTCCAGTCAGAAATTCCCGATCGTTTCCGGCCTGTTTTTTCCCCCTCGTAACTCCGATGTCTAAGGTTAGTGATCAGCCTTCTGCTCAGAATTTCAAAGCACTTCAGACAATTGACTTTGTGAAGTGCAGTCACTACTGTTATGTAGACCAGCACGGCAGCATTTGCGGACCGCCAGTTCATTTTTTTAATAAGTTCTGGTGGTCGAAAAGTGTCATGGGATCTTGTAACACCGCCTGACCAGGCAGATGAGACAGGGCCTCGGTTTTAACGTCTCAGCTGAACAACGGCATCTCCGACTGTGCAGCACTCCCACAGTCCTGCACTGGGAGTGTCGGAAAAGTTTTTGAGCTCAAGTCCTGAAGCCAGGGTTAAAGCGACAATGCTATGACCCAAAGGGACGAGTGCGATCAACTGAATCGAGCTGGCCCAATATATACAGCAGTTCTTTAGTCCCTCTTTTATGTGATCAATAGTGGGTTCAAAGCCACAGTGGTGAGATCCTCCATGTCGTACGTATAAAGAGAGCTGTGTAATTAGATTTTTGTATTAATTCGTGCATGCAATTAGAAAAATTACTGAACAATGTTTTTGCAAACACTGTGTCCTGTCATACATGTTACCTCAGTCTAAGTGAAACCCGTTGTTTCTCCATGCTTAGAATATGGATTTTAAACCTCAAAACAAAATTGTGTAAACCAAGTAATTTATATTGTGACAGATTAATAATAGTCATCTCAAGTAAAAGAAGTTATCAAGTGCTTCAGCACATAATACACTTAATAGTTTCTGTAAATGAGCATTTTATTTCCATCATTGTGTGACTCAAGGTGCAGGTCTCAACATTGGCCTGGATAAGATCAGCATTGGCTTAAAATAGCAAGGCGTCTAACTACCCCGGGAAATAGCAAGGCGTCGAACTACCCCGGGAAATAGCAAGGTGTTTAACTACCCCGGGAAATAGCAAGGTGTCTAACTACCGCTGTGAAATAGCAAGGTGTCTAACTACCGCTGTGAAATAGCAAGGTGTCTAACTACCGCTGTGAAATAGCAAGGTGTCTAACTACCCCGGGAAATAGCAAGGTGTCTAACTACCCCGGGAAATAGCAAGGTGTCTAACTACCGCTGTGAAACAGCAAGGCGTCTAACTACCCCGGGAAATAGCAAAGTGTCTAACTACCACTGTGAAATAGCAAGGTGTCTAACTACCGCTGTGAAATAGCAAGGCGTCTAACTACCGCTGTGAAATAGCAAGGTGTCTAACTACCGCTGTGAAATAGCAAGGTGTCTAACTACCGCTGTGAAATAGCAAGGTGTCTAACTACCCCGGGAAATAGCAAGGCGTCTAACTACCGCTGTGAAATAGCAAGGCGTCTAACTACCCCGGGAAATAGCAAAGTGTCTAACTACCACTGTGAAATAGCAAGGCGTCGAACTACCGCTGTGAAATAGCAAGGCGTCTAACTACCGCTGTGAAATAGCAAGGTGTCTAACTACCGCTGTGAAATAGCAAGGTGTCTAACTACCGCTGTGAAATAGCAAGGTGTCTAACTACTCCGGGAAATAGCAAGGTGTCTAACTACCGCTGTGAAATAGCAAGGTGTCTAACTACCGCTGTGAAATAGCAAGGTGTCTAACTACCCCGGGAAATAGCAAGGTGTCTAACTACCCCGGGAAATAGCAAGGTGTCTAACTACCGCTGTGAAATAGCAAGGCGTCTAACTACCCCGGGAAATAGCAAAGTGTCTAACTACCACTGTGAAATAGCAAGGCGTCTAACTACCCCGGGAAATAGCAAGGTGTCTAACTACCGCTGTGAAATAGCAAGGCGTCGAACTACCGCTGTGAAATAGCAAGGCGTCTAACTACCGCTGTGAAATAGCAAGGTGTCTAACTACCGCTGTCAAATAGCAAGGCGTCTAACTACCCCGGGAAATAGCAAGGTGTCTAACTACCGCTGTGAAATAGCAAGGTGTCTAACTACTGCTGTGAAATAGCAAGGTGTCTAACTACCGCTGTGAAATAGCAAGGCGTCTAACTACCGCTGTGAAATAGCAAGGTGTCTAACTAGCACTGTGAAATAGCAAGGTGTCTAACTACCGCTGTGAAATAGCAAGGTGTCTAACTACCGCTGTGAAATAGCAAGGTGTCTAACTACCGCTGTGAAATAGCAAGGTGTCTAACTAGCACTGTGAAATAGCAAGGTGTCTAACTACCGCTGTGAAATAGCAAGGTGTCTAACTACCCTGGGAAATAGCAAGGTGTCTAACTACCACTCTGAAATAGCAAGGCGTCTAACTACCGCAGTGAAATAGCAAGGCGTCTAACTACCCCGGGAAATAGGAAGGTGTCTAACTACCCCTGGAAATAGCAAGGTGTCTAACTACCCCAGGAAATAGCAAGGTTTCTAAATACCACTGTGAAATAGCAAGGCGTCCAACTACCCCGGGAAATAGCAAGGTGTCTAACTACCGCTGTGAAATAGCAAGGTGTCTAACTACCCCAGGAAATAGCAAGGTGTCTAACTACCGCTGTGAAATAGCAAGGCGTCTAACTACCGCTGTGAAATAGCAAGGTGTCTAAATACCCCGGGAAATAGCAAGGTCTCTAACTACCACTGTGAAATAGCAAGGCGTCGAACTACCACTGTGAATTAGCAAGGCGTCTAACTACCGCTGTGAAATAGCAAGGCATCTTAACTACCGGTGTGAAATAGCAAGGCGTCGAACTACCGGTGTGAAATAGCAAGGCGTCTAACTACCACTGTGAAATAGCAAGGCGTCTAACTATCCCGGGAAATAGCAAGGTGTCTAACTACCCTGGGAAATAGCAAGGCGTCTAACTACCGCTGTGAAATAGCAAGGCGTCTAACTACCCCGGGAAATTGCAAGGCGTCTAACTACCGCTGTGAAATAGCAAGGCGTCGATCTACCCCGGGAAATTGCAAGGCGTCTAACTACCGCTGTGAAATAGCAAGGTGTCTTACTACCGCTGTGAAATAGCAAGGTGTCGAACTACCCTGGGAAATAGCAAGGTGTCTAACTACCGCTGTGAAATAGCAAGGCGTCTTAACTACCGGTGTGAAATAGCAAGGCGTAGAACTACCGGTGTGAAATAGCAAGCCGTCCAACTACCGGTGTGAAATAGCAAGCTGTCTAACTGCCGCTGTGAAATAGCAAGGCGTCTAACTATCCCGGGAAATAGCAAGGCGTCCAACTACCACTGTGAAATAGCAAGGCGTCTAACTACCGCTGTGAAATAGCAAGGTGTCTAACTACCACTGTGAAATAGCAAGGTGTCTAACTACCACTGTGAAATAGCAAGGTGTCGAACTACCCTGGGAAATAGCAAGGCGTCTAACTACCACTGTGAAATAGCAAGGCGTCTAACTAACGCTGTGAAATAGCAAGGTGTCTAACTACTACTGTGAATTCGCAAGGCGTCTAACTACCGCTGTGAAATAGCAAGGCATCTAACTACCCTGTGAAATAGCAAGGCATCTAACTACCGCTGTGAAATAGCAAGGCATCTAACTACCCTGTGAAATAGCAAGGCATCTAACTACCGCTGTGAAATAGCAAGGCGTCCAACTACCCTGGGAAATAGCAAGGCGTCTAACTACCCCTGTGAAATTGCAAGGTGTCGAAATACCCCGGGAAATAGCAAGGTGTCTAACTACCGCTGTGAAATAGCAAGATGTCTAACTACCCTTGGAAATAGCAAGGCGTCTAACTACCCCGGGAAATAGCAAGGTGTCTAACTACCGGCGTGAAATAGCAAGCTGTCTAACTGCCGCTGTGAAATAGCAAGCGTCTAACTATCCCGGGAAATAGCAAGGCATCTAACTACCGCTGTGAAATAGCAAGGCATCTAACTACCCCGGGAAATAGCAAGGCATCTAACCACCCTGTGAAATAGCAAGGCATCTAACTACCGCTGTGAAATAGCAAGGCGTCTAACTACTGCTGTGAAATAGCAAGGCATCTAACTACCGCTGTGAAATAGCAAGGCGTCAAACTACCTTTGTGAAATAGCAAGGCACCTAACTACCCTGTGAAATAGCAAGGCATCCAACTACCGCTGTGAAATAGCAAGGCGTCTAACTACCCCGGGAAATAGCAAGGCGTCTAACTACCCCTGTGAAATAGCAAGGTGTCTAACTACCCCGGGACATAGCAAGGCGTCTAACTACCGGTGTGAAATAGCAAGGCGTCTAACTACTGGTGTGAAATAGCAAGCCGTCCAAATACCGGTGTGAAATAGCAAGGTGTCTAACTTCCCTGGGAAATAGCAAGGTGTCTTACTACCGCTGTGAAACAGCAAGGTGTCGAACTACCCTGGGAAATAGCAAGGTGTCTAACGACCCCGGGAAATAGCAAGGTGTCTAACTACCGATGTGAAATAGCAAGGTGTGTAACTACCCCGGGAGATAGCAAGGTGTCTAACTACCGCTGTGAAATAGCAAGGCGTCTAACTACCGCTGTGAAATAGCAAGGCGTCTAACTACCGCTGTGAAATAGCAAGGTGTCTAACTACCGCTGTGAAATAGCAAGGCGTCTAACTACCGCTGTGAAATAGCAAGGCGTCTAACTACAGCTGTGAAATAGCAAGGTGTCTAACTACCGCTGTGAAATAGCAAGGCGTCTAACTACCGCTGTGAAATAGCAAGGTGTCTAACTACCCCGGGAAAGAGCATGGCGTCTAACTACCCCAGGAAATAGCAAGGTGTCTAACTACCGCTGTGAAATAGCAAGGTGTCTAACTACCCCGGGAAATAGCAAGGTGTCTAACTACCCCGGGAAATAGCAAGGTGTCTAACTACCCCGGGAAATAGCAAGGTGTCTAACTACCGCTGTGAAATAGCAAGGCGTCTAACTACCGCTGTGAAATAGCAAGATGTCTAACTACCCCGGGAAATAGCAAGGCGTCTAACTACCACTGTGAAATAGCAAGGCGTCTAACTACCACTGTTAATTAGCAAGGCGTCTAACTACCACTGTGAATTAGCAAGGCGTCTAACTACCGCTGTGAAATAGCAAGGCATCTTAACTACCGGTGTGAAATAGCAAGGCGTCGAACTACCGGTGTGAAATAGCAAGCCGTCCAACTACCGGTGTGAAATAGCAAGCTGTCTAACTGCCGCTGTGAAATAGCAAGGCGTCAAACTATCCCGGGAAATAGCAAGGCGTCCAACTACCACTGTGAAATAGCAAGGCGTCTAACTACCGCTGTGAAATAGCAAGGTGTCTAACTACCACTGTGAAATAGCAAGGTGTCTAACTACCGCTGTGAAATAGCAAGGTGTCTAACTACCCTGGGAAATAGCATGGCGTCTAACTACCACTGTGAAATAGCAAGGCGTCTAACTACCGCTGTGAAATAGCAAGATGTCTAACTACCCCGGGAAATAGCAAGGCGTCTAACTACTGCTGTGAAATAGCAAGGTGTCTAACTACCGCTGTGAAATAGCAAGGTGTCTAACTACCCCGGGAAATAGCAAGGTGTCTAACTACCCCGGGAAATAGCAAGGTGTCTAACTACCGCTGTGAAATAGCAAGGTGTCGAACTACTGCTGTGAAATAGCAAGGCGTCTAACTACCGCTGTGAAATAGCAAGGTGTCTAACTACCGCTGTGAAATAGCAAGGTGTCTAACTACTCCGGGAAATAGCAAGGTGTCTAACTACCGCTGTGAAATAGCAAGGTGTCAAACTACCCTGGGAAATAGCAAGGCGTCTAACTACCTCGGGAAATAGCAAGGTGTCGAACTACCGCTGTGAAATAGCAAGGTGTCTAACTACCGCTGTGAAATAGCAAGGTGTCTAACTACCGCTGTGAAATAGCAAGGTGTCTAACTACCCCGGGAAATAGCAAGGCGTCTAACTACCCCGGGAAATTGCAAGGCGTCTAACTACCGCTGTGAAATAGCAAGGCGTCGATCTACCCCGGGAAATTGCAAGGCGTCTAACGACCCCGGGAAATAGCAAGGTGTCTAACTACCGATGTGAAATAGCAAGGTGTGTAATTACCCCGGGAGATAGCAAGGTGTCTAACTACCGCTGTGAAATAGCAAGGCGTCTAACTACCGCTGTGAAATAGCAAGGTGTCAAACTACCGCTGTGAAATAGCAAGGCGTCTAACTACCGCTGTGAAATAGCAAGGCGTCTAACTACCGCTGTGAAATAGCAAGGTGTCTAACTACCGCTGTGAAATAGCAAGGCGTCTAACTACCGCTGTGAAATAGCAAGGCGTCTAACTACAGCTGTGAAATAGCAAGGTGTCTAACTACCGCTGTGAAATAGCAAGGCGTCTAACTACCGCTGTGAAATAGTAAGGTGTCTAACTACCCCGGGAAAGAGCAAGGCGTCTAACTACCCCAGGAAATAGCAAGGTGTCTAACTACCGCTGTGAAATAGCAAGGTGTCTAACTACCCCGGGAAATAGCAAGGTGTCTAACTACCGCTGTGAAATAGCAAGGCGTCTAACTACCGCTGTGAAATAGCAAGGCGTCTAACTACCGCTGTGAAATAGCAAGGTGTCTAACTACCCTGGGGAATAGCAAGGTGTCTAACTACCGCTGTGAAATAGCAAGGCGTCGAACTACCGCTGTGAAATAGCAAGGCGTCTAACTACCACTGTTAATTAGCAAGGCGTCTAACTACCACTGTGAATTAGCAAGGCGTCTAACTACCGCTGTGAAATAGCAAGGCATCTTAACTACCGGTGTGAAATAGCAAGGCGTCGACCTACCGGTGTGAAATAGCAAGCCGTCCAACTACCGGTGTGAAATAGCAAGCTGTCCAACTGCCGCTGTGAAATAGCAAGGCGTCTAACTATCCCGGGAAATAGCAAGGCGTCCAACTACCACTGTGAAATAGCAAGGTGTCTAACTACCGCTGTGAAATAGCAAGGTGTCTAACTACCACTGTGAAATAGCAAGGTGTCTAACTGCCGCTGTGAAATAGCAAGGTGTCCAACTACCCTGGGAAATAGCAAGGCGTCTAACTACCACTGTGAAATAGCAAGGCGTCTAACTACCGCTGTGAAATAGCAAGGTGTCTAACTATTACTGTGAATTCGCAAGGCGTTTAACTACCGCTGTGAAATAGCAAGGCATCTAACTACCCTGTGAAATACAAAGGCATCTAACTACCGCTGTGAAATAGCAAGGCATCTAACTACCCTGTGAAATAGCAAGGCATCCAACTACCGCTGTGAAATAGCAAGGCGTCCAACTACCCTGGGAAATAGCAAGGCGTCTAACTACCCCTGTGAAATAGCAAGGTGTCTAACTACACCGGGAAATAGCAAGGCGTATAACTACCGCTGTGAAATAGCGCGGAGTCAAACTACTGCTGTGAAATAGCAAGGTGTCTAACTACCCCGGGAAATAGCAAGGTGTCTAACTACCCCGGGAAATAGCAAGGTGTCTAACTACCGCTGTGAAATTGCAAGGTGTCTGACGACCGCTGTGAAATAGCAAGGTGTCGAAATACCCCGGGAAATAGCAAGGTGTCTAACTACCGCTGTGAAATAGCAAGATGTCTAACTACCCCGGGAAATAGCAAGGCGTCTAACTACCCCTGTGAAATAGCAAGGTGTCTAACGACCCCGGGAAATAGCAAGGTGTCTGACTACCGCTGTGAAATTGCAAGGTGTCTGACTACCGCTGTGAAATAGCAAGGTGTCGAAATACCCCGGGAAATAGCAAGGTGTCTAACTACCGCTGAGAAATAGCAAGATGTCTAACTACCCCGGGAAATAGCAAGGCGTCTAACTACCCCGGGAAATAGCAAGGTGTCTAACTACCGGCGTGAAATAGCAAGCTGTCTAACTGCCGCTGTGAAATAGCAAGCGTCTAACTATCCCGGGAAATAGCAAGGTGTCTAACTACCCTGGGAAATAGCAAGGCGTCTAACTACCACTGTGAAATAGCAAGGCGTCTAACTACTGCTGTGAAATAGCAAGGTGTCTAACTACCACTGTGAATTCGCAAGGCGTCTAACTACCGCTGTGAAATAGCAAGGCATCTAACTACCCTGTGAAATAGCAAGGCATCTAACGACCTTGTGAAATAGCAAGGCGTCCAACTACCCCTGTGAAATAGCAAGGCGTCTAACTACCGCTGTGAAATAGCAAGGCATCTAACTACCGCTGTGAAATAGCAAGGCGTCTAACTACCCCGGGAGATAGCAAGGCATCTAACCACCCTGTGAAATAGCAAGGCATCTAACTACCGCTGTGAAATAGCAAGGCGTCTAACTACCGCTGTGAAATAGCAAGGCATCTAACTACCGCTGTGAAATAGCAAGGCGTCTAACTACCTTTGTGAAATAGCAAGGCATCTAACTACCCTGTGAAATAGCAAGGCATCTAACTACCGCTGTGAAATAGCAAGGCGTCTAACTACCCCGGGAAATAGCAAGGCGTCAAACTACCCCTGTGAAATAGCAAGGTGTCTAACTACCCCGGGAAATAGCAAGGCGTCTAACTACCGGTGTGAAATAGCAAGGCGTCTAACCACTGGTGTGAAATAGCAAGCCGTCCAAATACCGGTGTGAAATAGCAAGGTGTCTAACTTCCCTGGGAAATAGCAAGGTGTCTAACGACCCCGGGAAATAGCAAGGTGTCTAACTACCGATGTGAAATAGCAAGGTGTGTAACTACCCCGGGAGATAGCAAGGTGTCTAACTACCGCTGTGAAATAGCAAGGCGTCTAACTACCGCTGTGAAATAGCAAGGCGTCTAACTACAGCTGTGAAATAGCAAGGTGTCTAACTACCGCTGTGAAATAGCAAGGCGTCTAACTTCCCCGGGAAATAGCAAGGCGTCTAACTTCCCCGGGAAATAGCAAGGCGTCTAACTACCCCGGGAAATAGCAAGGCGTCTAACTACCGCTGTGAAATAGCAAGGCGTCTAACTACCGCTGTGAAATAGCAAGGTGTCTAACTACCGCTGTGAAATAGCAAGGCGTCTAACTACCGCTGTGAAATAGCAAGGTGTCTAACTACCGCTGTGAAATAGCAAGGTGTCTAACTACTCCGGGAAATAGCAAGGTGTCTAACTACCGCTGTGAAATAGCAAGGTGTCAAACTACCCTGGGAAATAGCAAGGCGTCTAACTACCCCGGGAAATAGCAAGGTGTCTAACTACCCCGGGAAATAGCAAGGTGTCTAACTACCGCTGTGAAATAGCAAGGTGTCTAACTACCGCTGTGAAATAGCAAGGTGTCTAACTACCGCTGTGAAATAGCAAGGTGTCTAACTACCGCTGTGAAATAGCAAGGTGTCTAACTACCGCTGTGAAATAGCAAGGTGTCTAACTACCCCGGGAAATAGCAAGGTGTCGAACTACCCCGGGAAATAGCAAGGTGTCTAACTGCCGCTGTGAAATAGCAAGGCGTCTAACTACCCCGGGAAATAGCAAAGTGTCTAACTACCACTGTGAAATAGCAAGGCGTCTAACTACCCCGGGAAATAGCAAGGTGTCTAACTACCGCTGTGAAATAGCAAGGCGTCGAACTACCGCTGTGAAATAGCAAGGCGTCTAACTACCGCTGTGAAATAGCAAGGTGTCTAACTACCACTGTGAAATAGCAAGGCGTCTAACTACCCCGGGAAATAGCAAGGTGTCTAACTACCGCTGTGAAATAGCAAGGTGTCTAACTACTGCTGTGAAACAGCAAGGTGTCTAACTACCGCTGTGAAATAGCAAGGCGTCTAACTACCGCTGTGAAATAGGAAGGTATCTAACTAGCACTGTGAAATAGCAAGGTGTCTAACTACCGCTGTGAAATAGGAAGGTGTCTAACTACCCTGGGAAATAGCAAGGTGTCTGACGACCCCGGGAAATAGTAAGGTGTCTAACTACCACTGTGAAATAGCAAGGTGTCTAACTACCCCAGGAAATAGCAAGGTGTCTAACTACCGCTGTGAAATAGCAAGGCGTCTAACTACCGCTGTGAAATAGCAAGGTGTCTAAATACCCCGGGAAATAGCAAGGGCTCTAACTACCGCTGTGAAATAGCAAGGTGTCTAACTAGCACTGTGAAATAGCAAGGTGTCTAACTACCGCTGTGAAATAGCAAGGTGTGTAACTACAGCTGTGAAATAGCAAGGCGTCTAACAACCGCTGTGAAATAGCAAGGCGTCTAACTACCCCGGGAAATTGGAAGGTGTCTTAACTACCCCTGGAAATAGCAAGGTGTCTAACTACCCCAGGAAATAGCAAGGTTTCTAAATACCACTGTGAAATAGCAAGGCGTCCAACTACCCCGGGAAATAGCAAGGTGTCTAACTACCGCTGTGAAATAGCAAGGTGTCTAACTACCCCAGGAAATAGCAAGGTGTCTAACTACCGCTGTGAAATAGCAAGGCGTCTAACTACCGCTGTGAAATAGCAAGGTGTCTAAATACCCCGGGAAATAGCAAGGTCTCTAACTACCACTGTGAAATAGCAAGGCGTCTAACTACCACTGTGAATTAGCAAGGCATCTAACTACCGCTGTGAAATAGCAAGGCATCTTAACTACCGGTGTGAAATAGCAAGGCGTCGAACTACCGGTGTGAAATACAAAGGCGTCTAACTACCACTGTGAAATAGCAAGGCGTCTAACTACCACTGTGAAATAGCAAGGCGTCTAACTATCCCGGGAAATAGCAAGGTGTCTAACTACCCTGGGAAATAGCAAGGCGTCTAACTACCGCTGTGAAATAGCAAGGCGTCTAACTACCCCGGGAAATTGCAAGGTGTCTAACTACCGCTGTGAAATAGCAAGGCGTCGATCTACCCCGGGAAATTGCAAGGCGTCTAACTACCGCTGTGAAATAGCAAGGTGTCTTACTACCGCTGTGAAATAGCAAGGTGTCGAACTACCCTGGGAAATAGCAAGGTGTCTAACGACCCCGGGAAATAGCAAGGTGTCTAACTACCGATGTGAAATAGCAAGGTGTGTAATTACCCCGGGAGATAGCAAGGTGTCTAACTACCGCTGTGAAATAGCAAGGCGTCTAACTACCGCTGTGAAATAGCAAGGCGTCTAACTACCGCTGTGAAATAGCAAGGTGTCTAACTACCGCTGTGAAATAGCAAGGCGTCTAACTACCGCTGTGAAATAGCAAGGCGTCTAACTACAGCTGTGAAATAGCAAGGTGTCTAACTACCGCTGTGAAATAGCAAGGCGTCTAACTACCGCTGTGAAATAGCAAGGTGTCTAACTACCCCGGGAAAGAGCAAGGCGTCTAACTACCCCAGGAAATAGCAAGGTGTCTAACTACCGCTGTGAAATAGCAAGGTGTCTAACTACCCCGGGAAATAGCAAGGTGTCTAACTACCGCTGTGAAATAGCAAGGTGTCTAACTACCGCTGTGAAATAGCAAGGCGTCTAACTACCGCTGTGAAATAGCAAGGTGTCTAACTACCGCTGTGAAATAGCAAGGCGTCTAACTACCCCAGGAAATAGCAAGGTGTCCAACTACCGCTGTGAAATAGCAAGGTGTCTAACTACCCCGGGAAATAGCAAGGTGTCTAACTACCCCTGTGAAATAGCAAGGTGTCTAACTACCCCGGGAAATAGCAAGGCGTCTAACTACCGGTGTGAAATAGCAAGGCGTCTAACTACTGGTGTGAAATAGCAAGCCGTCCAAATACCGGTGTGAAATAGCAAGGTGTCTAACTTCCCTGGGAAATAGCAAGGTGTCTAACGACCCCGGGAAATAGCAAGGTGTCTAACTACCGATGTGAAATAGCAAGGTGTGTAACTACCCCGGGAGATAGCAAGGTGTCTAACTACCGCTGTGAAATAGCAAGGCGTCTAACTACCGCTGTGAAATAGCAAGGCGTCTAACTACAGCTGTGAAATAGCAAGGTGTCTAACTACCGCTGTGAAATAGCAAGGCGTCTAACTTCCCCGGGAAATAGCAAGGCGTCTAACTTCCCCGGGAAATAGCAAGGCGTCTAACTACCCCGGGAAATAGCAAGGCGTCTAACTACCGCTGTGAAATAGCAAGGCGTCTAACTACCGCTGTGAAATAGCAAGGTGTCTAACTACCCCGGGAAAGAGCAAGGCGTCTAACTACCCCAGGAAATAGCAAGGTGTCTAACTACCGCTGTGAAATAGCAAGGTGTCTAACTAGCCCGGGAAATAGCAAGGTGTCTAACTACCGCTGTGAAATAGCAAGGTGTCTAACTACCGCTGTGAAATAGCAAGGCGTCTAACTACCCCGGGAAATAGCAAGGTGTCTAACTACCGCTGTGAAATAGCAAGGCGTCTAACTACCGCTGTGAAATAGCAAGATGTCTAACTACCCCGGGAAATAGCAAGGTCTCTAACTACCACTGTGAAATAGCAAGGCGTCTAACTACCACTGTGAAATAGCAAGGCGTCTAACTACCGCTGTGAAATAGCAAGGCATCTTAACTACCGGTGTGAAATAGCAAGGCGTCGAACTACCAGTGTGAAATAGCAAGCCGTCCAACTACCGGTGTGAAATAGCAAGCTGTCTAACTGCCGCTGTGAAATAGCAAGGCGTCAAACTATCCTGGGAAATAGCAAGGCGTCCAACTACCACTGTGAAATAGCAAGGCGTCTAACTACCGCTGTGAAATAGCAAGGTGTCTAACTACCACTGTGAAATAGCAAGGTGTCTAACTACCGCTGTGAAATAGCAAGGTGTCTAACTACCCTGGGAAATAGCAAGGCGTCTAACTACCACTGTGAAATAGCAAGGCGTCTAACTACCGCTGTGAAATAGCAAGGTGTCTAACTACCCCGGGAAATAGCAAGGCGTCGAACTACCGCTGTGAAATAGCAAGGCGTCTAACTACCGCTGTGAAATAGCAAGGCGTCTAACTACCGCTGTGAAATAGCAAGGTGTCTAACTACCCCGGGAAATAGCAAGGCGTCGAACTACCGCTGTGAAATAGCAAGGCGTCTAACTACCGCTGTGAAATAGCAAGGTGTCTCACTACCCCGGGAAATAGCAAGGTGTCTAACTACCCCGGGAAATAGCAAGGTGTCTAACTACCGCTGTGAAATAGCAAGGTGTCGAACTACTGCTGTGAAATAGCAAGGCGTCTAACTACCGCTGGGAAATAGCAAGGCGTCTAACTACCCCGGGAAATAGCAAGGTGTCTAACTACCCCGGGAAATAGCAAGGTGTCTAACTACCGCTGTGAAATAGCAAGGTGTCTAACTACCGCTGTGAAATAGCAAGGTGTCTAACTACCGCTGTGAAATAGCAAGGTGTCTAACTACCGCTGTGAAATAGCAAGGTGTCTAACTACCCCGGGAAATAGCAAGGTGTCTAACTACCCCGGGAAATAGCAAGGTGTCTAACTACCCCGGGAAATAGCAAGGTGTCTAACTGCCGCTGTGAAATAGCAAGGCGTCTAACTACCCCGGGAAATAGCAAAGTGTCTAACTACCACTGTGAAATAGCAAGGCGTCTAACTACCCCGGGAAATAGCAAGGTGTCTAACTACCGCTGTGAAATAGCAAGGCGTCGAACTACCGCTGTGAAATAGCAAGGCGTCTAACTACCGCTGTGAAATAGCAAGGTGTCTAACTACCACTGTGAAATAGCAAGGCGTCTAACTACCCCGGGAAATAGCAAGGTGTCTAACTGCCGCTGTGAAATAGCAAGGTGTCTAACTGCTGCTGTGAAATAGCAAGGTGTCTAACTACCGCTGTGAAATAGCAAGGCGTCTAACTACCGCTGTGAAATAGCAAGGTGTCTAACTAGCACTGTGAAATAGCAAGGTGTCTAACTACCGATGTGAAATAGCAAGGTGTGTAACTACCCCGGGAGATAGCAAGGTGTCTAACTACCCCGGGAAATAGCAAGGTGTCGAACTACCCCAGGAAATAGCAAGGTGTCTAAATACCGCTGTGAAATAGCAAGGCGTCTAACTACCGCTGTGAAATAGCAAGGTGTCTAAATACCCCGGGAAATAGCAAGGGCTCTAACTACCACTGTGAAATAGCAAGGTGTCTCACTACCGCTGTGAAATAGCAAGGTGTCTAACTAGCACTGTGAAATAGCAAGGTGTCTGACTACCGCTGTGAAATAGCAAGGTGTGTAACTACAGCTGTGAAATACCAAGGCGTCTAACAACCGCTGTGAAATAGCAAGGCGTCTAACTACCCCGGGAAATTGGAAGGTGTCTTAACTACCCCTGGAAATAGCAAGGTGTCGAACTACCCCAGGAAATAGCAAGGTTTCTAAATACCACTGTGAAATAGCAAGGCGTCCAACTACCCCGGGAAATAGCAAGGCATCTAACTACCGCTGTGAAATAGCAAGGCATCTTAACTACCGGTGTGAAATAGCAAGGCGTCGAACTACCGGTGTGAAATACAAAGGCGTCTAACTACCACTGTGAAATAGCAAGGCGTCTAACTACCACTGTGAAATAGCAAGGCGTCTAACTATCCCGGGAAATAGCAAGGTGTCTAACTACCCTGGGAAATAGCAAGGCGTCTAACTACCGCTGTGAAATAGCAAGGTGTGTAATTACCCCGGGAGATAGCAAGGTGTCTAACTACCGCTGTGAAATAGCAAGGCGTCGATCTACCCCGGGAAATTGCAAGGCGTCTAACTACCGCTGTGAAATAGCAAGCTGTCTTACTACCGCTGTGAAATAGCAAGGTGTCGAACTACCCTGGGAAATAGCAAGGTGTCTAACGACCCCGGGAAATAGCAAGGTGTCTAACTACCGATGTGAAATAGCAAGGTGTGTAATTACCCCGGGAAATAGCAAGGTGTCTAACGACCCCGGGAAATAGCAAGGTGTCTAACTACCGATGTGAAATAGCAAGGTGTGTAATTACCCCGGGAAATAGCAAGGTGTCTAACGACCCCGTGAAATAGCAAGGCGTCTAACTACCGCTGTGAAATAGCAAGGCGTCTAACTCCCACTGTGAAATAGCAAGGCGTCTAACTACAGCTGTGAAATAGCAAGGTGTCTAACTACCGCTGTGAAATAGCAAGGCGTCTAACTACCGCTGTGAAATAGCAAGGTGTCTAACTACCCCGGGAAAGAGCAAGGCGTCTAACTACCCCAGGAAATAGCAAGGTGTCTAACTACCGCTGTGAAATAGCAAGGTGTCTAACTACCCCGGGAAATAGCAAGGTGTCTAACTACCGCTGTGAAATAGCAAGGTGTCTAACTACCGCTGTGAAATAGCAAGGCGTCTAACTACCGCTGTGAAATAGCAAGGTGTCTAACTACCACTGTGAAATAGCAAAGCGTCTAACTACCACTGTTAATTAGCAAGGCGTCTAACTACCACTGTGAATTAGCAAGGCGTCTAACTACCGCTGTGAAATAGCAAGGCATCTTAACTACCGGTGTGAAATAGCAAGGCGTCGAACTACCGGTGTGAAATAGCAAGCCGTCCAACTACCGGTGTGAAATAGCAAGCTGTCTAACTGCCGCTGTGAAATAGCAAGGCGTCTAACTATCCCGGGAAATAGCAAGGCGTCCAACTACCACTGTGAAATAGCAAGGCGTCTAACTACCGCTGTGAAATAGCAAGGTGTCTAACTACCACTGTGAAATAGCAAGGTGTCTAACTACCCCGGGAAATAGCAAGGTGTCTAACTTCCCAGGGAAATAGCAAGGTTTCCAACTACCGCAGTGAAATAGCAAGGTGTCTAACTACCCAGGGAAATAGCAAGGTTTCTAACTACCACTGTGAAATAGCAAGGTGTCTAACTACCCCGGGAAATAGCAAGGTGTCTAACTACCGCTGTGAAATAGCAAGGCGTCTAACTACCGCTGTGAAATAGCAAGGTTTCTAAGTACCCCGGGAAATAGCAAGGTGTCCAACTACCGCCGTGAAATAGCAAGGTGTCTAATTACCGCTGTGAAATAGCAAGGCGTCTAACTACCGCTGTGAAATAGCAAGGTGTCTAACTACCCCGGGAAATAGCAAGGTCTCCAACTACCACTGTGAAATAGCAAGGCGTCGAACTACCGCTGTGAAATAGCAAGGCGTCTAACTTCCGCTGTGAAATAGCAAGGCATCTTAACTACCGGTGTGAAATAGCAAGGCGTCGAACTACCGGGGTGAAATAGCAAGGTGTCTAACTACCGCTGTGAAATAACAAGGTGTCTAACTGCTACTGTGAATTCGCAAGGCATCTAACTACCGCTGTGAAATAGCAAGGCATCTAACTACCGCTGTGAAATAGCAAGGCATCTAACTATCCCGGGAAATAGCAAGGTGTCTAACTAACGATGTGAAATAGCAAGGTGTGTAACTACCCCGAAAAATAGCAAGGTGTCTAACTACCCCGGGAAATAGCACGGTGTCTAACTACCACTGTGAAATAGCAAGGTGTCTAACTACCGCTGTGAAATAACAAGGTGTCGAACTGCTACTGTGAATTCGCAAGGCATCTAACTACCGCTGTGAAATAGCAAGGCATCTAACTACCGCTGTGAAATAGCAAGGCATCTAACTACCCTGTGAAATAGCAAGGCATCTAACTACCGCTGTGAAATAGCAAGGCGTCCAACTACCCTGGGAAATAGCAAGGCGTCTCACTACCCCTGTGAAATAGCAAGGTGTCTAACTACCCCGGGAAATAGCAAGGTGTCTAACTACCGCTGTGAAATAGCAACGCGTCTAACTACCGCTGTGAAATAGCAAGGTGTCTAACTATCCCGGGAAATAGCAAGGTGTCTAACTACCGCTGTGAAATTGCAAGGTGTCTGACTACTGCTGTGAAATAGCAAGGTGTCGAAATACCCCGGGAAATAGCAAGGTGTCTAACTACCGCTGTGAAATAGCAAGATGTCTTACTACCCCGGGAAATAGCAAGGCGTCTAACTGCCCTGGGAAATAGCAAGGTGTCTAACTACCGCTGTGAAATAGCAAGGTGTCTAACTACCGCTGTGAAATAGCAAGGTGTCTAACTACCGCTGTGAAATAGCAAGGTGTCTAACTACCGCTGTGAAATAGCAAGGTGTCCAACTAGCACTGTGAAATAGCAAGGTGTCTAACTACCGCTGTGAAATAGCAAGGTGTCTAACTACCCTGGGAAATAGCAAGGTGTCTAACGACCCCGGGAAATAGTAAGGTGTCTAACTACCGATGTGAAATAGCAAGATGTCTAACTACCCCGGGAAATAGCAAGGCGACTAACTACCCCGGGAAATAGCAAGGTGTCTAACTACCGGCGTGAAATAGCAAGCTGTCTAACTGCCGCTGTGAAATAGCAAGCGTCTTACTATCCCGGGAAATAGCAAGGCGTCTAACTGCCCTGGGAAATAGCAAGGTGTCTAACTACCGCTGTGAAATAGCAAGGTGTCTAACTACCGCTGTGAAATAGCAAGGTGTCTAACTACCGCTGTGAAATAGCAAGGTGTCTAACTACCGCTGTGAAATAGCAAGGTGTCCAACTAGCACTGTGAAATAGCAAGGTGTCTAACTACCGCTGTGAAATAGCAAGGTGTCTAACTACCCTGGGAAATAGCAAGGTGTCTAACGACCCCGGGAAATAGTAAGGTGTCGAACTACCGATGTGAAATAGCAAGGTGTGTAACTACCCCGGGAAATAGCAAGGTGTCTAACTACCCCGGGAAATAGCAAGGTGTCTAACTACCCCGGGAAATAGCACGGTGTCTAACTACCGCTGTGAAATAGCAAGATGTCTAACTACCCCGGGAAATAGCAAGGCGACTAACTACCCCGGGAAATAGCAAGGTGTCTAACTACCGGCGTGAAATAGCAAGCTGTCTAACTGCCGCTGTGAAATAGCAAGCGTCTTACTATCCCGGGAAATAGCAAGGCGTCTAACTACCGCTGTGAAATAGCAAGGCATCTAACTACCCTGTGAAATAGCAAGGCATCTAACGACCGCTGTGAAATAGCAAGGCGTCTAACTACCCCTGTGAAATAGCAAGGCATCTAACTGCCGCTGTGAAATAGCAAGGCATCTAACTACCGCTGTGAAATAGCAAGGCGTCTAACTACCCCGGGAAATAGCAAGGCATCTAACCACCCTGTGAAATAGCAAGGCATCTAACTACCGCTGTGAAATAGCAAGGCGTATAACTACCGCTGTGAAATAGCAAGGCATCCAACTACCGCTGTGAAATAGCAAGGCGTCTAACTACCTTTGTGAAATAGCAAGGCATCTAACTACCCTGTGAAATAGCAAGGCATCTAACTACCGCTGTGAAATAGCAAGGCGTCTAACTACCCCGGGAAATAGCAAGTCGTCTAACTACCCCTGTGAAATAGCAAGGTGTCTAACTACCCCGGGAAATAGCAAGGCGTCTAACTACCGCTGTGAAATCGCAAGCCGTCCAAATGCCGGTGTGAAATAGCAAGGTGTCTAACTACCCTGGGAAATAGCAAGGTGTCTAACTATCCCGGGAAATAGCAAGGCGTCTAACTATCCCGGGAAATAGCAAGGTGTCTAACTGCCCTGGGAAATAGCAAGGCGTCTAACTACCCGGGGAAATAGCAAGGTGTCTAACGACCCCGGGAAATAGCAAGGCATCTAACCACCCTGTGAAATAGCAAGGCATCTAACTACCGCTGTGAAATAGCAAGGTGTCTAACTACCACTGTGAAATAGCAAGGCGTCTAACTATCCCGGGAAATAGCAAGGCGTCCAACTACCACTGTGAAATAGCAAGGCGTCTAACTACCGCTGTGAAATAGCAAGGTGTCTAACTACCACTGTGAAATAGCAAGGTGTCTAACGACCCCGGGAAATAGTAAGGTGTCTAACTACCGATGTGAAATAGCAAGGTGTGTAACTACCCCGGGAAATAGCAAGGTGTGTAACTACCCCGGGAAATAGCAAGGTGTCTAACTACCCCGGGAAATAGCACGGTGTCTAACTACCGCTGTGAAATAGCAAGGTGTCCAACTACCGCTGTGAAATAGCAAGGTGTCGAACTACCGCTGTGAAATAGCAAGGTGTCTAACTACCGCTGTGAAATAGCAAGGTGTCCAACTAGCACTGTGAAATAGCAAGGTGTCTAACTACCGCTGTGAAATAGCAAGGTGTCTAACTACCCTGGGAAATAGCAAGGTGTCTAACGACCCCGGGAAATAGTAAGGTGTCTAACTACCGATGTGAAATAGCAAGGTGTGTAACTACCCCGGGAAATAGCAAGGTGTCTAACTACCCCGGGAAATAGCAAGGTGTCTAACTACCCCGGGAAATAGCACGGTGTCTAACTACCGCTGTGAAATAGCAAGATGTCTAACTACCCCGGGAAATAGCAAGGCGACTAACTACCCCGGGAAATAGCAAGGTGTCTAACTACCGCTGTGAAATAGCAAGGTTTCTAACTACCGCAGTGAAATAGCAAGGCGTCTAACTACCCCGGGAAATAGCAAGGTGTCTAACGACCCCGGGAAATAGTAAGGTGTCTAACTACCGATGTGAAATAGCAAGGTGTGTAACTACCCCGGGAAATAGCAAGGCGTCTAACTACCCCGGGAAATAGCAAGGTGTGTAACTACCCAGGGATATAGCAAGGTTTCTAACTACCACTGTGAAATAGCAAGGTGTCTAACTACCCTGGGAAATAGCAAGGTGTCTAACTACCCCGGGAAATAGCAAGGTGTCTAACTACCGCTGTGGAATAGCAAGGTTTCTAACTACCGCAGTGAAATAGCAAGGCGTCTAACTACCCCGGGAAATAGCAAGGTGTCTAACTACCCAGGGAAACAGCAAGGTTTCTAACTACCACTGTGAAATAGCAAGGTGTCTAACTACCCAGGGAAATAGCAAGGTTTCTAACTACCACTGTGAAATAGCAAGGTGTGTAACTACCCCGGGAAATAGCAAGGTGTCTAACTACCGCTGTGAAATAGCAAGGTGTCTAACTACCCCGGGAAATAGCAAGGTGTCTAACTACCGCTGTGAAATAGCAAGGCGTCTAACTACCGCTGTGAAATAGCAAGGTTTCTAAGTACCCCGGGAAATAGCAAGGTGTCTAACTACCGCCGTGAAATAGCAAGGTGTCTAAATACCCCGGGAAATAGCAAGGTCTCTAACTACCACTGTGAAATAGCAAGGTGTCTAATTCCCGCTGTGAAATAGCAAGGCGTCTAACTACCGCTGTGAAATAGCAAGGTGTCTAACTACCCCGGGAAATAGCAAGGTCTCTAACTACCACTGTGAAATAGCAAGGCGTCTAACTACCGCTGTGAAATAGCAAGGCATCTTAACTACCGGTGTGAAATAGCAAGGCGTCGAACTAACGGGGTGAAATAGCAAGGCGTCTAACTACCACTGTGAAATAGCAAGGCGTCTAACTACCACTGTGAAATAGCAAGGCGTCTAACTATCCCGGGAAATAGCAAGGTGTCTAACTAACGATGTGAAATAGCAAGGTGTGTAACTACCCCGGGAAATAGCACGGTGTCTAACTACCACTGTGAAATAGCAAGGTGTCTAACGACCGCTGTGAAATAGCAAGGTGTCTAACTGCCCCGGGAAATAGCAAGGTGTGTAACTACACAGGGAAATAGCAAGGTTTCTAACTACCACTGTGAAATAGCAAGGTGTCTAACTACCCTGGGAAATAGCAAGGTGTCGAACTACCCCGGGAAATAGCAAGGTGTCTAACTACCGCTGTGAAATAGCAAGGTTTCTAACTACCGCAGTGAAATAGCAAGGCGTCTAACTACCCCGGGAAATAGCAAGGTGTCTAACTACCCAGGGAAACAGCAAGGTTTCTAACTACCACTGTGAAATAGCAAGGTGTCTAGCAACCCAGGGAAATAGCAAGGTTTCTAACTACCACTGTGAAATAGCAAGGTGTGTAACTACCCCGGGAAATAGCAAGGTGTCTAACTACCGCTGTGAAATAGCAAGGTGTCTAACTACCCCGGGAAATAGCAAGGTGTCTAACTACCGCTGTGAAATAGCAAGGCGTCTAACTACCGCTGTGAAATAGCAAGGTTTCTAAGTACCCCGGGAAATAGCAAGGTGTCTAACTACCGCCGTGAAATAGCAAGGTGTCTAAATACCCCGGGAAATAGCAAGGTCTCTCACTACCACTGTGAAATAGCAAGGTGTCTAATTCCCGCTGTGAAATAGCAAGGCGTCTAACTACCGCTGTGAAATAGCAAGGTGTCTAACTACCCCGGGAAATAGCAAGGTCTCTAACTACCACTGTGAAATAGCAAGGCGTCTAACTACCGCTGTGAAATAGCAAGGCATCTTAACTACCGGTGTGAAATAGCAAGGCGTCGAACTAATGGGGTGAAATAGCAAGGCGTCTAACTACCACTGTGAAATAGCAAGGCGTCTAACTACCACTGTGAAATAGCAAGGCGTCTAACTACCACTGTGAAATAGCAAGGCGTCTAACTATCCCGGGAAATAGCAAGGTGTCTAACTAACGATGTGAAATAGCAAGGTGTGTAACTACCCCGAAAAATAGCAAGGTGTCCAACTACCCCGGGAAATAGCACGGTGTCTAACTACCACTGTGAAATAGCAAGGTGTCTAACTACCGCTGTGAAATAGCAAGGTGTCTAACTGCTACTGTGAATTCGCAAGGCGTCTCACTACCGCTGTGAAATAGCAAGGCATCTAACTACCGCTGTGAAATAGCAAGGCGTCCAACTACCCTGGGAAATAGCAAGGCGTCTAACTACCCCTGTGAAATAGCAAGGTGTCTAACTATCCCGGGAAATAGCAAGGTGTCTAACTACCGCTGTGAAATTGCAAGGTGTCTGACTACCGCTGTGAAATAGCAAGGTGTCGAAAAACTTCCGCTGTGAAATAGCAAGGTGTCTAACTACCGCTGTGAAATAGCAAGATGTCTAACTACCCCGGGAAATAGCAAGGCGTCTAACTACCCCGGGAAATAGCAAGGCGTCTAACTACCCCGGGAAATAGCAAGGTGTCTAACTACCCCGGGAAATAGCAAGGCGTCTAACTACCCCTGTGAAATAGCAAGGTGTCTAACTACCCCGGGAAATAGCAAGGTGTCTAACTACCGCTGTGAAATAGCAACGCGTCTAACTGCCGCTGTGAAATAGCAAGGTGTCTAACTATCCCGGGAAATAGCAAGGTGTCTAACTACTGCTGTGCAATTGCAAGGTGTCTGACTACTGCTGTGAAATAGCAAGGTGTCGAAATACCCCGGGAAATAGCAAGGTGTCTAACTACCGCTGTGAAATAGCAAGATGTCTAACTACCCCGGGAAATAGCAAGGCGTCTAACTACCCCGGGAAATAGCAAGGTGTCTAACTACCGGCGTGAAATAGCAAGCTGTCTAACTGCCGCTGTGAAATAGCAAGCGTCTAACTACCCTGTGAAATAGCAAGGCGTCTAACTACCGCTGTGATATAGCAAGGTGTCTAACTACCACTGTGAATTCGCAAGGCGTCTAACTACCGCTGTGAAATAGCAAGGCATCTAACTACCCTGTGAAATAGCAAGGCATCTAACGACCGCTGTGAAATAGCAAGGCGTCTAACTACCCCTGTGAAATAGCAAGGCATCTAACCACCGCTGTGAAATAGCAAGGCATCTAACTACCGCTGTGAAATAGCAAGGCGTCTAACTACCCCGGGAAATAGCAAGGCATCTAACCACCCTGTGAAATAGCAAGGCATCTAACTACCGCTGTGAAATAGCAAGGCGTCTAACTACCGCTGTGAAATAGCAAGGCGTCTAACTACCTTTGTGAAATAGCAAGGCATCTAACTACCCTGTGAAATAGCAAGGCATCTAACTTCCGCTGTGAAATAGCAAGGCGTCTAACTACCCCGGGAAATAGCAAGGCGTCTAACTACCCCTGTGAAATAGCAAGGTGTCTTACTACCCCGGGAAATAGCAAGGCCTCTAACTACCGGTGTGAAATAGCAAGGCGTCAAACTACTGCTGTGAAATAGCAAGGCGTCTAACAACCGCTGTGAAATAGCAAGGCGTCTAACTACCGCTGTGAAATTGCAAGGTGTCTGACGACAGCTGTGAAATAGCAAGGTGTCTAAATACCCCGGGAAATAGCAAGGTGTCTAACTACCACTGTGAAATAGCAAGGCGTCTAACTACCACTGTGAATTAGCAAGGCGTCTAACTAACGCTGTGAAATAGCAAGGCGTCTAACTACTGGTGTGAAATAGCAAGCCGTCCAAATGCCGGTGTGAAATAGCAAGGTGTCTAACTACCCTGGGAAATAGCAAGGTGTCTAACTATCCCGGGAAATAGCAAGGCGTCTAACTATCCCGGGAAATAGCAAGGTGTCTAACTGCCCTGGGAAATAGCAAGGCGTCTAACTACCCCGGGAAATAGCAAGGTGTCTAACTACCGCTGTGAAATAGCAAGGTGTCTAACTACTGGTGTGAAATAGCAAGGTGTCTAACTACCCCGGGAAATAGCAAGGTGTCTAACTACCGCTGTGAAATAGCAAGGCGTCTAACTACCGCTGTGAAATAGCAAGGTTTCTAAGTACCCCGGGAAATAGCAAGGTGTCTAACTACCGCCGTGAAATAGTAAGGTGTCTAAATACCCCGGGAAATAGCAAGGTCTCTAACTACCACTGTGAAATAGCAAGGTGTCTAATTCCCGCTGTGAAATAGCAAGGCGTCTAACTACCGCTGTGAAATAGCAAGGTGTCTAACTACCCCGGGAAATAGCAAGGTCTCTAACTACCACTGTGAAATAGCAAGGCGTCTAACTGCCGCTGTGAAATAGCAAGGCATCTTAACTACCGGTGTGAAATAGCAAGGCGTCGAACTAATGGGGTGAAATAGCAAGGCGTCTAACTACCACTGTGAAATAGCAAGGCGTCTAACTACCACTGTGAAATAGCAAGGCGTCTAACTATCCCGGGAAATAGCAAGGTGTCTAACTAACGATGTGAAATAGCAAGGTGTGTAACTACCCCGAAAAATAGCAAGGTGTCTAACTACCCCGGGAAATAGCACGGTGTCTAACTGCTACTGTGAATTCGCAAGGCGTCTAACTACCGCTGTGAAATAGCAAGGCATCTAACTACCCCGGGAAATAGCAAGGTGTGTAACTACCCAGGGAAATAGCAAGGTTTCTAACTACCACTGTGAAATAGCAAGGTGTCTAACTACCCTGGGAAATAGCAAGGTGTCTAACTACCCCGGGAAATAGCAAGGTGTCTAACTACCGCTGTGAAATAGCAAGGTTTCTAACTACCGCAGTGAAATAGCAAGGCGTCCAACTACCCCGGGAAATAGCAAGGTGTCTAACTACCCAGGGAAACAGCAAGGTTTCTAACTACCACTGTGAAATAGCAAGGTGTCTAACTACCCAGGGAAATAGCAAGGTTTCTAACTACCACTGTGAAATAGCAAGGTGTGTAACTACCCCGGGAAATAGCAAGGTGTCTAACTACCGCTGTGAAATAGCAAGGTGTCTAACTACCCCGGGAAATAGCAAGGCGTCTAACTACCGCTGTGAAATAGCAAGGTTTCTAAGTACCCCGGGAAATAGCAAGGTGTCTAACTACCGCCGTGAAATAGCAAGGTGTCTAAATACCCCGGGAAATAGCAAGGTCTCTAACTACCCCGGGAAATAGCAAGGTCTCTAACTACCACTGTGAAATAGCAAGGCGTCTAACTACCACTGTGAAATAGCAAGGCGTCTAACTATCCCGGGAAATAGCAAGGTGTCTAACTAACGATGTGAAATAGCAAGGTGTGTAACTACCCCGAAAAATAGCAAGGTGTCTAACTACCCCGGGAAATAGCACGGTGTCTAACTACCACTGTGAAATAGCAAGGTGTCTAACTACCGCTGTGAAATAGCAAGGTGTCTAACTACCGCTGTGAAATAGCAAGGCGTCCAACTACCCTGGGAAATAGCAAGGCGTCTAACTACCCCTGTGAAATAGCAAGGTGTCTAACTACCCCGGTAAATAGCAAGGCGTATAACTACCGCTGTGAAATAGCAAGGCGTCAAACTATTGCTGTGAAATAGCAAGGTGTCTAACTTCCCCGGGAAATAGCAAGGTGTCTAACTACCGCTGTGAAATTGCAAGGTGTCTGACTACCGCTGTGAAATAGCAAGGTGTCGAAATACCCCGGGAAATAGCAAGGTGTCTAACTACCGCTGTGAAATAGCAAGGTGTCTAACTACCCCGGGAAATAGCAAGGCGTCTAACTACCCCGGGAAATAGCAAGGTGTCTAACTACCCCGGGAAATAGCAAGGCGTCTAACTACCCCTGTGAAATAGCAAGGTGTCTAACTACCCCGGGAAATAGCAAGGTGTCTAACTACCGCTGTGAAATAGCAACGCGTCTAACTACCGCTGTGAAATCGCAAGGTGTCTAACTATCCCGGGAAATAGCAAGGTGTCTAACTACTGCTGTGAAATTGCAAGGTGTCTGACTACTGCTGTGAAATAGCAAGGTGTCGAAATACCCCGGGAAATAGCAAGGTGTCTAACTACCGCTGTGAAATAGCAAGATGTCTAACTACCCCGGGAAATAGCAAGGCGTCTAACTACCCTGTGAAATAGCAAGGCGTCTAACTACCGCTGTGAAATAGCAAGGTGTCTAACTACCACTGTGAATTCGCAAGGCGTCTAACTACCGCTGTTAAATAGCAAGGCATCTAACTACCCTGTGAAATAGCAAGGCATCTAACGACCGCTGTGAAATAGCAAGGCGTCTAACTACCCCTGTGAAATAGCAAGGCATCTAACTACCGCTGTGAAATAGCAAGGCATCTAACTACCGCTGTGAAATAGCAAGGCGTCTAACTACCCCGGGAAATAGCAAGGCATCTAACCACCCTGTGAAATAGCAAGGCATCTAACTACCGCTGTGAAATAGCAAGGCGTCTAACTACCGCTGTGAAATAGCAAGGCATCTAACTACCGCTGTGAAATAGCAAGGCGTCTAACTACCTTTGTGAAATAGCAAGGCATCTAACTACCTTGTGAAATAGCAAGGCATCTAACTTCCGCTGTGAAATAGCAAGGCGTCTAACTACCCCGGGAAATAGCAAGGCGTCTAACTACCCCTGTGAAATAGCAAGGTGTCTAACTACCCCGGGAAATAGCAAGGCGTCTAACTACCGGTGTGAAATAGCAAGGCGTCAAACTACTGCTGTGAAATAGCAAGGCATCTAACTACCGCTGTGAAATAGCAAGGCATCTAACTACCGCTGTGAAATTGCAAGGTGTCTGACGACAGCTGTGAAATAGCAAGGTGTCTAAATACCCCGGGAAATAGCAAGGTGTCTAACTACCACTGTGAAATAGCAAGGCGTCTAACTACTCCGGGAAATAGCAAGGCGTCTAACTACCCCTGTGAAATAGCAAGGTGTCTAACTACCCCGGGAAATAGCAAGGCGTCTAACTACCGGTGTGAAATAGCAAGGCGTCAAACTACTGCTGTGAAATAGCAAGGCGTCTAACTACCGCTGTGAAATAGCAAGGCGTCTAACTACCGCTGTGAAATTGCAAGGTGTCTGACGACAGCTGTGAAATAGCAAGGTGTCTAAATACCCCGGGAAATAGCAAGGTGTCTAACTACCACTGTGAAATAGCAAGGCGTCTAACTACCACTGTGAATTAGCAAGGCGTCTAACTACCGCTGTGAAATAGCAAGGCGTCCAACTACTGGTGTGAAATAGCAAGCCGTCCAAATGCCGGTGTGAAATAGCAAGGTGTCTAACTACCCTGGGAAATAGCAAGGTGTCTAACTGCCCTGGGAAATAGCAAGGCGTCTAACTACCCCGGGAAATAGCAAGGTGTCTAACTACCGCTGTGAAATAGCAAGGTGTCTAACTACTGCTGTGAAATAGCAAGGTGTCTAACTACCGCTGTGAAATAGCAAGGTGTCTAACTACCGCTGTGAAATAGCAAGGTGTCTAACTACCGCTGTGAAATAGCAAGGTGTCTAACTTCCGCTGTGAAATAGCAAGGTGTCTAACTACCGCTGTGAAATAGCAAGGTGTCCAACTAGCACTGTGAAATAGCAAGGTGTCTAACTACCGCTGTGAAATAGCAAGGTGTCTAACTACCCTGGGAAATAGCAAGGTGTCTAACGACCCCGGGAAATAGTAAGGTGTCTAACTACCGATGTGAAATAGCAAGGTGTGTAACTACCCCGGGAAATAGCAAGGTGTGTAACTACCCCGGGAAATAGCAAGGTGTGTAACTACCCCGGGAAATAGCACGGTGTCTAACTACCGCTGTGAAATAGCAAGGTGTCCAACTACCGCTGTGAAATAGCAAGGTGTCGAACTACCACTCTGAAACAGCAAGGCGTATAACTACCGCTGTGAAATAGCAAGGCGTCTAACTACCCCGGGAAATAGCAAGGTGTGTAACTACCCAGGGAAATAGCATGGTTTCTAACTACCACTGTGAAATAGCAAGGTGTCCAACTACCCTGGGAAATAGCAAGGTGTCTAACTACCCCGGGAAATAGCAAGGTGTCTAACTACCCAGGGAAATAGCAAGGTTTCTAACTACCGCAGTGAAATAGCAAGGCGTCTAACTACCCCGGGAAATAGCAAGGTGTCTAACTACCCACGGAAATAGCAAGGTTTCTAACTACCACTGTGAAATAGCAAGGTGTCTTACTACCCAGGGAAATAGCAAGGTTTCTAACTACCACTGTGAAATAGCAAGGTGTGCAACTACCCCGGGAAATAGCAAGGTGTCTAACTACCGCTGTGAAATAGCAAGGTGTCTAACTACCCCGGGAAATAGCAAGGTGTCTAACTACCGCTGTGAAATAGCAAGGCGTCTTACTACCGCTGTGAAATAGCAAGGTTTCTAAGTACCCCGGGAAATAGCAAGGTGTCTAAGTACCCCGGGAAATAGCAAGGTGTCTAACTACCGCCGTGAAATAGCAAGGTGTCTAAATACCCCGGGAAATAGCAAGGTCTCTAACTACCACTGTGAAATAGCAAGGTGTCTAATTACCGCTGTGAAATAGCAAGGCGTCTAACTACCCCGGGAAATAGCAAGGTCTCTAACTACCACTGTGAAATAGCAAGGTGTATAACTACCGCTGTGAAATAGCAAGGCATCTTAACTACCGGTGTGAAATAGCAAGGCGTCGAACTACCGGGGTGAAATAGCAAGGCGTCTAACTACCACTGTGAAATAGCAAGGCGTCTTACTACCACTGTGAAATAGCAAGGCGTCTAACTATCCCGGGAAATAGCAAGGTGTCTAACTACCGCTGTGAAATAGCAAGGTGTCTAACTACCGCTGTGAAATAGCAAGGTGTCTAACTACCACTCTGAAATAGCAAGGTGTCTAACTGCCGCTGTGAAATAGCAAGGCGTCTAACTACCCCGGGAAATAGCAAGGTGTCTAACTTCCCCGGGAAATAGCAAGGTGTCTAACTACCGCTGTGAAATAGCAAGGCGTCTAACTACCCCGGGAAAGAGCAAGGTATCTAACTACCCAGGGAAATAGCAAGGTTTCTAACTACCACTGTGAAATAGCAAGGTGTCGAACTACCCAGGGAAATAGCAAGGTTTCTAACTACCGCTGTGAAATAGCAAGGTGTCTAACTGCCGCTGTGAAATAGCAAGGTGTCTAACTACCCCGGGAAATAGCAAGGTGTCTAACTACCGCTGTGAAATAGCAAGGCGTCTAACTACCGCTGTGAAATAGCAAGGTGTCAAAATACCCCGGGAAATAGCAAGGTGTCTAACTACCCTGGGTAATAGCAAGGCGTCTAACTACCGCTGTGAAATAGCAAGGCGTCGAACTACCCCGGGAAATTGCAAGGCGTCTAACTACCGCTGTGAAATAGCAAGGTGTCTAACTACCCCGGGAAATAGCAAGGTGTCTAACTACAGCTGTGAAATAGCAAGGTGTCTAACTACCGCTGTGAAATAGCAAGGTGTCTAACTACCGCTGTGAAATAGCAAGGTGTCTAACTACCACTGTGAAATAGCAAGGTGTCTCATTACCGCTGTGAAATAGCAAGGCGTCTCACTACCGCTGTGAAATAGCAAGGTGTCTAACTACCCCGGGAAATAGCAAGTTCTCCAACTACCACTGTGAAATAGCAAGGCGTCTAACTACCACTGTGAATTAGCAAGGCGTCTAACTACCGGTGTGAAATAGCAAGGCGTCGAACTACCGGTGTGAAATAGCAAGGCGTCTTACTCCCACTGTGAAATAGCAAGGCGTCTAACTACTACTGTGAAATAGCAAGGCGTCTAACTATCCCGGGAAATAGCAAGGCATCTAACTACCGCTGTGAAATAGCAAGGCGTCTAACTATCCCGGGAAATAGCAAGGCGTCTAACTACCCCTGTGAAATAGCAAGGTGTCTAACTACCCCGGGAAATAGCAAGGCGTCCAACTACTGCTGTGAAATAGCAAGGCATCTCACTACCGCTGTGAAATAGCAAGGTGTCTAACTCCCCCTGTGAAATAGCAAGGCGTCTAACTACCGCTGTGAAATAGCAAGGCATCTAACTACCGCTGTGAAATAGCAAGGCGTCTAACTCCCCCTGTGAAATAGCAAGGTGTCTAACTACCCTGGGAAATAGCAAGGTGTCTCACTACCCTGTGTATTAGCAAGGCGTCTAACTACCGCTGTGAAATAGCAAGGCGTCTAACTACCCTGTGAAATAGCAAGGCGTCTAACTACCGCTGTGAAATAGCAAGGCGTCTCACTACCGCTGTGAAATAGCAAGGCGTCTAACTACCCCTGTGAAATAGCAAGTCGTCTAACTGCCCCGGGAAATAGCAAGGCGTCTAACTACCCTGTGAAATAGCAAGGCGTCTAACTACCGCTGTGAAATAGCAAGGCGTCTAACTACCGCTGTGAAATAGCAAGACGTCTAACTACCACTGTGAAATAGCAAGGCGTCTAACTACCACTGTGAAATAGCAAGGCGTCTAACTACAGCTGTGAAATAGCAAGGCGTCTAACTACCACTGTGAAATAGCAAGGCGTCTAACTACAGCTGTGAAATAGCAAGGTGTCGAACTACCCCGGGAAATAGCAAGGCGTCTAACTACCGCTGTGAAATAGCAAGGCGTCTAACTACCCTGTGAAATAGCAAGGCATCTAACTACCGCTGTGAAATAGCAAGGCGTCTAACTACCTCTGTGAAATAGCAAGGCATCTAACTGCCGCTATGAAATAGCAAGGCATCTAACTACCCCTGTGAAATAGCAAGGCGTCTAACTACCCCAGGAAATAGCAATGCGTCTAACTACCGCTGTGAAATAGCAAGGCCTCTCACTACTGCTGTGAAATAGCAAGGTGTCTAACTACCGCTGTGAAATAGCAAGGCGTCTAACTACCCCGTGAAATAGCAAGGTGTCTAACTATCCCGGGAAATAGCAAGGTGTCTAACTACCCTGGGAAATAGCAAGGCGTCTAACTACCGCTGTGAAATAGCAAGGCGTCTAACTACAGCTGTGAAATAGCAAGGCGTCTAACTACCACTGTGAAATAGCAAGGCGTCTAACTACCGCTATGAAATAGCAAGGCATCTATCTACCGCTGTGAAATAGCAAGGTGTCTAACTACCACTGTGAATTAGCAAGGCGTCTAACTACCGCTGTGAAATGGCAAGGCTTCAAACTACCCTGTGAAGTAGCAAGGCATCTAACTACCGCTGTGAAATAGCAAGGCGTCTAACTACCCCTGTGAAATAGCAAGGCGTCTAACTACCCCGGGAAATAGCAAGGCATCTAACTACCCCTGTGAAATAGCAAGGTGTCTAACTACCCCGGGAAATAGCAAGGCGTCTAACTACCGCTGTGAAGTAGCAAGGCGTCTCACTACTGCTGTGAAATAGCAAGGTGTCTAACTACCGCTGTGAAATAGCAAGGTGACTAACTACCGCTGTGAAGTAGCAAGGCGTCTAACTACCCCGGGAAATAGCAAGGTGTCTAACTACTGCTGTGAAATAGCAAGGTGTCTAACTACCGCTGTGAAATAGCAAGGCATCTAACTACCGCTGTGAAATAGCAAGGTGTCGAACTACCCTGGGAAATAGCAAGGCGTCTAACTACCACTGTGAAATAGCAAGGCGTCTAACTACCCCGGGAAATAGCAAGGTGTCTAACTACTGCTGTGAAATAGCAAGGTGTCTAACTACCGTTGTGAAATAGCAAGGTGTCTAACTACCGGTGTGAAATCGCAAGGTGTCTAACTACCGCTGTGAGATAGCAAGGCGTCTACCGACCGCTGTGAAATAGCAAGGTGTCTTAACTACCCCGGGATATAGCAAGGCGTCTAACTACCCCGGGAAATAGCAAGGTTTCTAACTATCCCGGGAAATAGCAAGGTGTCTAACTACCCTGGGAAATAGCAAGGTGTCTAACTACCACTGGGAAATAGCAAGGCGTCTAACTACCACTGTGAAATAGCAAGGCGTCTAACTACCGCTGTGAAATAGCAAGGCGTCTAACTACAGCTGTGAAATAGCAAGGCGTCTAACTACCACTGTGAAATAGCAAGGTGTCTGACTACAGCTGTGAAATAGCAAGGCGTCTAACTACCACTGTGAAATAGCAAGGCGTCTAACTACAGCTGTGAAACAGCAAGGCGTCTAACTACCACTGTGAAATAGCAAGGCGTCGAACTACAGCTGTGAAATAGCAAGGCGTCTAACTACCACTGTGAAATAGCAAGGCGTCTAACTGCCGCTGTGAAATAGCAAGGCGTCTAACTACCCTGTGAAATAGCAAGGTGTCTAACTACCCTGTGAAATAGCAAGGCATCTAACTACCGCTGTGAAATAGCAAGGCGTCTAACTACCCCGGGAAATAGCAAGGTGTCTAACTACCACTGTGAATTAGCAAGGCGTCTAACTACCGCTGTGAAATAGCAAGGCGTCTAACTACCACTGTGAAATAGCAAGGCATCTAACTACCGCTGTGAAATAGCAAGGCGTCTAACTACCCCGGGAAATAGAATGTCGTCTAACTACCCCTGTGAAATAGCAAGGTGTCTAACTACCGCTGTGAAATAGCAAGGTGTCTAACTACTGCTGTGAAATAGCAAGGTGTCTAACTGCCGCTGTGAAATAGCAAGGCGTCTAACTACCGCTGTGAAATAGCAAGGTGTCTAACTTCCCCGGGAAATAGCAAGGCGTGTAACTACCCCGGGAAATAGCAAGGCGTCTAAATGCCGCTGTGAAATAACAAGGCGTCTAACTACCGCTGCCCAGGAGCGAGGACGTGCACAGCAGCGAGTTCGAGGCCCGGGAGTGGCACAGCGTGGACCAGCAGCGAGGTCGGGAGGACCAGACTGCAGCCTATGAAATCCAGGCAGAATAGACCTGCGGGAAGGAGTTCGGAGGACAGGAGTATGTTTGTGTGTGTGTGCTAGGCCGATGTAGCAGATCCTGGTCACCAAACCTCTTGGATCCCCTTGCCATTGGACCATCTGTCAAGCCCGTGTGGTAGCTGGTGTGCAACGGCCACCACACGTTAAAAGAATTCACACCCTTTAAAATGAAGTTCGGGACCTGGAACGTCAGGACCCTCATGGACAACCCCAACAGCAACAGACCGGAACGCCGTACTGCTATTGTTGCCCGGGAGCTCAGACGTTTTGACATTGACATCGCTGCCCTAAGCGAGACCCAGCGGGCAGGGGAAGGCCAGCTCAAGGAGCAAGGCGGTGGTTACACCTTCTTCTGGAAAGGCAAACCTGAAGAAGAACGGCGCCTCCATGGAGTAGGCTTCGCCATAAAAAAGTAGCTAGTTGAACATCTCAGAGACCCCCCCTTGTGGAATAAACGAACGCCTCATGACTCTACGGCTCACCCTGGCCCGGAACCAGTGCGCTACAGTCATCAGTGCGTACGCCCCAACACTGGAAGCCACAGATGAGACCAAAGAGGAATTCTACTCCAGCCTCGAACAATCCCTGTTCCAAGTCTCAACGGGCGACAAGCTGATCCTCCTTGGCGACATTAACGCCAGAGTTGGAAAGAACACAGAGCTCTGGGGAGGTGTGATCGGCAGAGAGTGGGTAGGGAAAGCCAACTCCAACGGTACCCTCCTCCTGACGAAATGCTTAGAACATGGCCTTGTCATAACCAACACCTTGTTCCGTCAGAGAGACAAGTTCAAGGCTTCATGGCAACACCCTCGCTCCAAGCACTGGCATCTGCTTTGTCCGAGCGAGGGAGCGCAAGGACGTCCACATCTCCATGACAGGAGCTGACAACTGCTGGACAGACCACCGCCTAATCCGCTCTGTCATCTCCATCAACGTAGCCCCAAAACAGCGGCGGCAACCGAAGCAATGCCGCAGGAAAATCAACACTGGCGCACTCAAAGACCCTGCTAAGAAAACCCTATTCAGCCTGCGCCTCACAACCAACCTGACGACTCTCAGCGATTCAGAGACACAGAGTGTCCACAGCGCCTGGTCTGCACTCAAGCCCTCCATAATCAGCACCTGTGAAGAGACGCTCGGTCACTCGACCAGGAAACACCAAGACTGGTTTGACGAGAACGACCAGGAGATCCAGGAGCTAATAAGCCGCAAGCGCAAGGCATTCCTGATCTGGAAACAGCAACAGAACTCGAGAGCAAGAAAGCAGCTCTGCAGACGCCTGAAGGCCAAGGTCCAACAAAAAACTCGCAACCTGAAGAACAGATGGTGGGTGGAGAAAGCGCAGGAGATCCAGCAGCTAGCCGACAACCACGACGTGCGTGGATTCTTCAGCGCAGTCAAGACCACCTACGGCCCAAGCACCCAAGGTCCTACCCCACTGCGGGCCAAGAACGGAGAGGTACTCTCAAGGACAGAGAGGCAGTCAGTGCCCGCTGGAAGGAGCACTTCGAAGATCTCCTTAACCGAGACTCTATCTTCGACGCGAGTGTCCTCAACTCCATCCGCAGCATGCTACCCGCCACCACCTCAGCACAACCTCAGCCCGGCATGAGGTTGAAAAGGCTATCCGACAAAAATTTTTTAAGTCATCCTCGGTTCCGAGGGACTGCCTAAGAAGAAGAGACTGTGAAATAGCAAGGTGTCTATCTACCGCTGTGAAATAACAAGGCATCTAACTACCACGGTGTCTATCTATCACTGTGAAATAGCAAGGTGTCTAACTACTACTGTTGCAAGGGGTTTTCTCCGATACTGGTCCCCCGTTACACTCAGTTCTTGGACGTCAGGATTTATAAGAACAAAATACACACAGCACACGGTTTTAGCTCAACCTTTGATTCGTTCGTTTATTGAACACACACACACACACACAATTACTTCCCCAGTATAAATCCCTACGATTTCTATCAGGCTAACAACCCCAAAATACAAACCCCTACGCAAGGGTCATTAGCATCGACACAATGTGACACAGTTAAACCCGTCCACGATTTGACTGTTACATATGAAGTTACCCAGACTCGATCACAAAAACGCTTATTGTGATCTGACTGAAACTCACAAACTTACTCAGTCTCAATCACAAAAGCCCCCTCTATGATTTGACTGAAACATACAATCACCACTCCCGATCGGCTGTCTCCTGGAGTTGATTGTAGGCCCGAATCTTTCTGTTCGCTGTTCTGCCGTTGGCTTCCCACACCACTCTCTCGAAGTGATCTTACTTTAAACTAAAACCAACTTGCAGTATTTCCTGGCCCCCTCCTGAGCATACGATTCGTTTCAAAATGTGTGAATTGTCCCTGGTATTGTCCATTGATTTGAGATATCTTTCTGACAATGCAACCTTCCCAAAGTGACTGCATATGCGAAGTTCTTGGTTTCTGGTAGCATTCGTATTCAAAAGGTTCAAGGCCCGGCCCATTGTCTAGGCCTGCACTGAAACTAGTTATTCGGGGGCCATGGTCTAAGGTGGACAATGTAACCCCTTAAGGTACATGAATATGCGGATGTTCTTGTTCAGATTTTAGATTCGTAGTTTCGGCTGCAATGTTTGAATTAACCCTTTATTGCCGAGCCCTTTTTGCGGGCTCTGCAGTTCTGGGTTTTTATATTTCATAGTCCAATATGTTTACCATTGCGGGGGAGGAATCGATCCTCCACTGTGAAATAGCAAGATGTCGAACTACCGCTGTGCAATAGAACGGTGTTTAATTACTTTCCGGTTTCTCCTATGTTATAAAATAGCATTGCTATACCTGGGACACATGATAAACTGTCAACATAAATATCAGAGCAAGATAACTGTCCAAGGACGGGGATTTCATATACTGATGATTTAAAAATAATAATACTGTCTTAAAAATAATAATACTGTCTTAAATTGTATTAAGCCACTCTTTAGAAGTTAAAACTTTATCAACTGTGAAAATTTAAAGCCGTGGCAACTAAGTTTAAAATCTTGTCTCATAGAACAACACTTTGAACTGTTGCAGAGACCGTGCCCTCTTTATAGAAGCTGTTTGGTTATTTCAGTAGGCACTCTTCTAAAACTCATTGTGCATTCCATAATTTGGGTTGTTTCTTCTGTCAGAGATTTGAAACTGGACACCTACATGGATTCTTATTGGAGAGACTACCCCTTGTTGGTGAACACTTTAAAACAAACCTGTAAAATTGATCAAGGTAACACTGTTTTTCATATCAGCTGGTGTATGGGATTTATTGTGTGTGGTTGAGACTGACGTGGTCTCTGCCCTGGTACTTCATTCATGGTATAACTATGGCGGATTCCCCAGGCCGGGACCACGGAGGACGAGTTGATCTTACTGTATTGAGACACGGAGGCTACCGCATTGCAATATGTGATGAAAATGTTTAAACAAGACTGCGTAACGCACAGTTACTTGCGTATGTTATTTGCTTCGTACTAGTCCCAGTGTGGTACCCTACCTCTGCAATAGTTTGTTTTCAGGGAGAAAAAAGCATAATTGTGGAACTTCTATTTTCGTGGTCTGAAGATAACTAACTTCTGTGGTGATGTTGATGAAAGGGTCACGGGTCACATGATGTACCTGGACACCAATGGCAGCTCAGGGATTAAAAGTGTAAGCAAAGCAGGCGGGTCAGAAAGAAATGGGATTGCGAGGGGAAATTGAACTGTAAAGCAGGGATAATTTGTAGGTAAAATAAATAGGAGGGAAGGGGGATCGAAATGCAGGCAGAGAAAATGATTTGGAATGGAGCAAAGGTGGATAGTAAAGTACAGGAAACTTTCGTTTATCCGGCATCGACGGGACCGGCGTGGTGCCGGTTTATCGAAAGTACCGGATAACAGAGAGTTATATCTACCGAGGCTATTTTTAACAAAGAGACTCCAAGCAGCACGGGAGAATCTACTCATGCTACTGCAATGTTTCGGACTTGCGACAGCGCCAGGAGGCCGAGTAGTGGCACTTTTGAAAAGTACCCCTACTGACTAAATCGGCGTTCGCGGACTCAGACTCGGACTCGGGATCGGCAACATTGCCGGTTATTTGAGAGGATTTTTCGGAGCACTCGGCGTTCGCGGAGACTCGACTGCGACTCGGCAACATTGCCGGTTATTTGAGAGGAGTTTTCGGAGGATGATTTTTGCCGGTTAAGCGAGAATTCCGGATATTTGGGTGCCGGATAAACGAAAGTTTCCTGTAACTAGTTATAACATTTGAATTATTTAAAGTAACATTTCATCTCATGGTTACCTCGGTAGTTACCTCTTCCCATCCTCTGTTAGCTATGGTGTATGAGAGCCTGTTGGTGATGATCTGTTATATTTATAGTGTTTTCCATGCCAGGTTTCTCCCCTCCTGAAGATGTTGATTCTTTGCCATCGGTGATTTTTTTTTCCCCATCCAGTACTGTCAGACATGGCTGGTAGTCGTATGTGTGCACTGACAGTGAGTGCTCACAGGTTACGTAACCATAGAGGCAGCATCACTAAGCCTGATCCTCTCCTCAGCCACAACAGATACACACCGCACTTGCACTGAGTGTCACTTAATAGCAGAAAAGTGACCACTACACAGTCCCCCGACTTCTGCAACATCTCATATTGATCAATAATAACAAACCATTTCTTTTGATATTGTGGGAGCTCGTGCCCATTTGATGGTGACACTTGATTGTTGGTCTCCACTCAGCTCACTTTGGTCAGATCAGTTAACGGCCCTGACTAGGGCTTGAATCTGAGACCTTCCTGGTCACTATGACTCGGCTTCTCTCCAGGCAGTGCATTCAGCCACAAGCCATTGGGGGAGCTACAGCTATGGAAACCTAATGTAACAGTGATTATGCACTGACCAGGTATTCAATCCGAATCTGAAGAATGATTGAGAAAAAAATATTTTCTGACGAGAATTTAAATATACTAGATTCTGCTGTTGCTACCAGGCGATGAATCTACCGATCTAAACCGTAGAACGTTACAAATCCGTTAAGATTTTAAGATCTTGCTTCTTCAACACAGCGCAAACGAGACTCATGCAGCAGCCGCCTTTCCTCACCGCTGAACCTCCGAGCATCTACCACTGGCTGAGTTCTTGTCTGAACGGCGATGTAATGTCCCCTTTCCCCTACCTGCCCGGCATCTGTGAAAGAACAAAATTAGTAGTGCAGGTAAGTCACCTTATTGCCCTACTTTGAGATTGCTCTATATTTTTGGAAGGGTGAGGTGGGGGGCGCGGGGCAGGGGTGGTGTTGGAAGAGGTTGACTTTAGTATGACATTCATGCTGATGTACAGTTGAATGGAAATATGTAAACATATTCAGCAAGTCTATACTTTGTGTTTCTTTTTTAAAAATGATAATACATTGACTAAAATGATCAGTGCATTATTGCTGCTCCTCTGTGTAATGTTCCTTCTGATAGTATTTTCCCCATTGATTAGAGTTTTAAAAGAGGTAGCTGCAGAGATAGTGGATGCACTGGTATTAATCTTCCAGAGTTCCCTCGGTACTAGAACAGTCCCTGCGGATTGGAAGGTAGCAAACATAACCCCGCTATTTAAGAAAGGAGGAAGAGAAAAAACGGGGAACTGTAGGCCAGTTAGCCCGACATCAGTAGTAGGCAAAATGCTAGAATCTATTATTAGGGACGTGGTAACAGGGCACTTAGAAAATCATAACATGATTAGGCAGAGTCAACATGGTTTTATGAAAGGGAAATCGTGTTTGACAAATCTGTTAAGAGTTTTTTGAAGATGTAACTAGTAGAATAGATAAGGGGGAAATCAGTGGATGTAGTGTATTTGGATTTTCAAAAAGCATTCGATATGGTGCCACACAAGAGGTTATTACACAAAATTAGGACTCGGTATTGGGGTAATATATTCGCATGGATTGAGGATTGGTTAATGGACTGAAAACGGAGAGTAAGATTAAACGGGACTTTTTCAGAGAGAGTACAACGGCAACATGTTCCCGTAAAGGTCAAGGGTGGGACCAACAAGCCCAGGGGACCCTGGATGTCAAGGGATATACGAGAATGGATTAGGAAAAAAAGGGAGGCTTTTGGCAGATACAAAGGACTAAAAACAGTGGAAGCCCTAGAGGAGTATAGAAAGTGCAGGGGGGTACTTAAAAAAGAAATTAGGAGAGCGAAGAGGGGGCATGAAATAACACTGGCGGGCAAAATAAAGGAAATAAAGGAAAATCCCAAGGTGTTTTATAAGTATATTAAGGGCAAAAGGATAACCAGGGAAAGAGTAGGGCCCATTAGGAACCAAAGTGGCAATCTGTGTGTAGAGCCAGAAGATGTAGGTGGGGTTTTAAATTAATATTTTGCATCTGTGTTCACTATGGAGAAGGACGATGTAGGCATAGAAATCAGGCAGGGGGATTGTGATATACTTGAACAAATTAGTATTGAGAGGGAGGAGGTACTAGCGGTTTTAGCAGGCTTAAAAGTGGATAAATCCCCAGGCCCAGACGAGATGTATCCCAGGCTGCTGTGTGAGGCAAGGAGGAGATTGCAGGGGCTCTGACACAAATTTTCAGAACCTCTCTGGCCACAGGGGAGGTGCCAGAGGACTGGAGAACAGCTAACGTAGTACCATTATTCAAGAAGGGTAGCAGGAATAAACCAGGGAATTACAGGCCAGTGAGCCTAACATCAGTGGTAGGGAAATTATTGGAAAAAATTCTGAGGGACAGAATTAGTCTCCACTTGGAGAGGCAAGGATTAATCAAGGATAGTCAGCATGGCTTTGTCAGGGGAGATCATGTCTGACCAATTTGATTGAATTTTTCGAGGGGGTGACTAGGTGTGTGGATGAGGGTAGTGCAGTTGATGTGGTCTACATGGACTACATGAAAATTATGAGGGGCATAGATAGGGTAGATAGAAAGGAACTTTTCCCCTTAGTAGAGGGGTTAATAACCAGGGGGCATAGTTTCAAGGTAAGGGGCAGGAGGTTTAGAGGGGATTTGAGGAAAAACTTTTTCACCCAGAGGGTGGTTGGAATCTGGAACTCACTGCCTGAAAGGGTGGTAGAGGCAGGAACCCTCACAACATTCAAGAAGCATTTAGATGAGCACTTGAAACGCCATAGCATACAAGGCTACGGACCAAGTGCTGGAAAATGGGATTAGAATAGACAGGGCTTGATGGCCGGCGCGGACACGATGGGCCGAAGAGCCTCTTTCTGTGCTGTATAACTCTATGACTAGGTTGGCAGGCTGTAACTAGCGGGATACCGCAAGGATCAGTGCTTGGGCCTCAGCTATTTACAATCTATATTAATGACCTAGATGAAGGGACTGAGTGTAACGTATCCAAGTTTGCTGATGATACAAAGTTAGGTGGGAAAGTAAGCTGTGAGGAGGACGCAAAGAGGCTGCAGAGAGATATAGACAGGTTGACTGTGTGGGCAAGAACATGGCAAATGGAATACAATGTGGGGAAGTGTGAAGTTATCCACTTTGGTCGGAAAAACAAAAAAGCAGAATATATTTTGAATGGTGAGAGACTGGGAAATGTTTGCACTCAGAGGGACCTGGGTGTTCATGTACATGAATCACAGAAAGTTAACATGATACAACAAGCAATTACAAAAGCAAATGGTATGTTAGCTTTTGTTACAAAGGGATTAGCGTATACGAGTATACAAGGCATCGGGAGCAGATGGAATCCCCGCCGAGGCACTAAAGCATGGCGGAGAAGCACTACTGGCGCAAATTCATGAACTAATTTCTCTTATCTGGAAGGAGGAGAGCATGCCAGGGGATCTCAGAGACGCCGTAATTGTGACCATCTTCAAGAAAGGTGACAAGTCCGATTGCGGTAATTACAGAGGAGTTTCCCTGCTGTCTGCCACAGGGAAAGTCATCGCAAGAATCCTCCTCAACCGCCTTCTCCCAGTGGCCAAAGAACTCCTCCCAGAGTCGCAATGCGGATTCCGCCCACTAAGGGGCACAATGGACATGATCTTCATCGCATGTCAATTACAAGAGAAATGCAGGGAACAGCACCAACCGCTGTACATGGCCTTCTTTGAGCTCACAAAGGCCTTCGACACTGTCAATCGTGAGGGATTATGGAGTGTCCTCCTCAAATTCGGCTGCCCTCAAAAGTTTGTCACCATCCTCCGCCTGCTTCACGACGACATGCAAGCCATGATCCTGACCAACGGTTCCACCACAGACCCAATTCACGTACGAACTGGGGTCAAGCAAGGCTGTGTCATCGCACCAACGCTCTTCTCGATCTTCCTTGCTGCAATGCTCCATCCCACCCTCAATAAGCTCCCCGCTGGAGTGGAGCTAATTTACAGAACAAACGGGAAACTGTTCAGCCTCCGTCGCCTCCAGTCCAGATCCAAGGTCGTCCCATCCTCTGTCATCGAATTACAGTATGCTTGCGTCTGCGCTCACTCGGAGGTCGAACTCCAAACCATCGTCAACACCTTCACCGAAGCGTATGCGAGCATGGGCCTTACACTAAATATCCGTAAGACAAAGGTCCTCTACCAACCTGCCCCCGCCACACAGTACTGCCCCCCAATTATCAAAATCCACGACAAGGCCTTGGACAACGTGGACCACTTTCCATACCTCGGGAGCCTACTGTCAACAAGGGCAGACGTCAATGACGAAGTCCAACACCGCCTTCAGTGTGCCAGTGCAGCCTTCGATCGCCTGAGGAAGAGAGTGTTTGAAGACCAGGACCTCAAACCCAGCACTAAGTTCATGGTCGACAGAGCAGCAGTGATACCCGCCCTGCTGTATGCCTCAGAGACATGGACCATGTACAGCAGGCACCTCAAAGCACTGGAGAGGTACCACCAACGCTACCTCCGCAAGATCCTGCAAATTCATTGGCAGGATAGGTGCACCAACATCAGTGTTCTCGCTCAGGCCAACATCCCCAGCATCGAAGCTTTGACCACGCTTGATCAGCTCCGATGGATGGGTCACATCGACCGCATGCCCGATACGAGACTCCCAAAACAAGCGCTCTACTCGGAGCTCCGGCACGGCAAGAGAGCCCCAGGTGGGCAGAGGAAATGCTTCAAGGACACCCTCAAAGCCTCCTTGAAAAAGTGCAACATCCACACTGACACCTGGGAATCCCTGGCCCAAGACCACACAAAATGGAGGAGAAGCATCCGAGAAGGCGCCAAACACCTCGAGTCTCTTCGCTGGGAGCAAGCGGAAGCCAAGCGCAAGGAGCGCATGTCAACCCAAGCACCCTACCCACCCGCCCCTTCAACCACCGTCTGCCCCACCTGTGACAGAGACTGTAAGTCCCGCATTTCGACTCATCAGTCACCTGAGAACTCATTTTTATTGTGGAAGCAAGTCCTCCTCGGTTCCGAGGGACTGTCTAAGAAGAAGGAGATACGAGTAAAGAAGTCTTACTCAATTATATTGGGCATTGGTGAGACCACACCTGGAGTACTGTGTACAGTTTTGGTCTCCTTACTTAAGGAAGGATATACTTGCCTTAGAGGGAGTGCAGCGAAGGTTCACCAGACTGGTTCCTGGGATGGGGGATTGTCCTATGAGGAGAGATTGAGTAGACTAGACCTATATTCCTTAGAGTTTAGAAGAATGCGAGGTGATTTAATTGAAACATATAAAATTCTTAAGGGGCTTGACAGGGTAGATGCTGGGGAATCTGGAACACGGGGTCACAGTCTCAGAATAAAGGGTCGGCCATTTAAGACTGAGATGAGAAATTTCTTCACTCAAAGGATTGTGAATCTTTGGAATTCTCTGCAACAGAGAGCTGTGGATGCTCAGCTGTTGAGTATATTCAAGACAGAGGTCGATAAATTTTTGGGAACGAAGGGAATCAATCGATATAGGGATAGTGCGGGAAGGTGGAGTTGAGGTAGAAGATCAGCCACGATCTTGGTGAATGGCAGAGCAGGCTCGAAGGGCCAAATGGCCTACTCCAGCTCCTATTTCTTATGTTCTTATATCTGGAGTTGTAATGTCAGGTACGGAGCCAGCAGTCTCCGTGCAAAATCCGTTGTTTGCCCGCCTTATTTTTCTCAGGTTCTGTGGGACCTGGGCACAGGGTGAGGTTCTGTGGGTATGGGGCACAGGGTGATGTTCTGTTGGTCTGGGCACAGGGTGAGGTTCTGTGGGCACAGGGTGAGGTTCTGTGGGTCTGGGCACAGGGTGAGGTTCTGTGGGTCTGGAGCACAGTGAGGTTCTGTGGGTCTGGGCACAGGGTGAGGTTCTGTGGGTCTGGGCACAGGGTGAGGTTCTGTGGGTCTGGGCACAGGGTGAGGTTCTGTGGGTATGGGGCACAGGGTGAGGGTCTGTGGGGCACAGGGTGAGGTTCTGTGGGTCTGGGCACAGGGTGAGGTTCTGTGGGTCTGGGGCACAGGGTGAGGTTCTGTGGGACCTGGGCACAGAGTGAGGTTCTGTGGGGCACAGGGTGAGGTTCTGTGGGTCTGGGGCACAGGGTGAGGTTCTGTGGGTCTGGGGCACAGAGTGAGGTTCTGTGGGACCTGGGCACAGAGTGAGGTTCTGTGGGGCACAGGGTGAGGTTCTGTGGGTCTGGGGCACAGGGTGAGGTTCTGTGGGTCTGGGTCACAGGGTGAGGGTCTGTGGGGCACAGGGTGAGGTTCTGTGGGTCTGGGTCACAGGGTGAGGTTCTGTGGGGCACAGGGTGAGGTTCTGTGGGCACAGGGTGAGGTTCTGTGGGTCTGGGTCACAGGGTGAGGTTCTGTGGGGCACAGGGTGAGGTTCTGTGGGCACAGGGTGAGGTTCTGTGGGTCTGGGTCACAGGGTGAGGTTCTGTGGGGCACAGGGTGAGGTTCTGTGGGCACAGGGTGAGGTTCTGTGGGTCTGGGTCACAGGGTGAGGTTCTGTGGGGCACAGGGTGAGGTTCTGTGGGCACAGGGTGAGGTTCTGTGGGTCTGGGCACAGGGTGAGGTTCTGTGGGTCTGGGCACAGGGTGAGGTTCTGTGGGTCTGGGGCACAGGGTGAGGTTCTGTGGGTCTGGGCACAGGGTGAGGTTCTGTGGGACCTGGGCACAGAGTGAGGGTCTGCGGGGCACAGGGTGAGGTTCTGTGGGTCTGGGTCACAGGGTGAGGGTCTGTGGGGCACAGGGTGAGGTTCTGTGGGTCACAGGGTGAGGTTCTGTGGGGCACAGGGTGAGGTTCTGTGGGTCTGGGGCACAGGGTGAGGTTCTGTGGGGCACAGGGTGAGGTTCTGTGGGTCTGGGGCACAGGGTGAGGTTCTGTGGGCACAGGGTGAGGTTCTGTGGGTCTGGGGCACAGGGTGAGGTTCTGTGGGTCTGGGGCACAGGGTGAGGTTCTGTGGGACCTGGGCACAGAGTGAGGTTCTGTGGGTCTGGGCACAGAGTGAGGTTCTGTGGGTCTGGGGCACAGGGTGAGGTTCTGTGGGACCTGGGCACAGGGTGAGGTTCTGTGGGTCTGGGGCACAGGGTGAGGTTCTGTGGGTCTGGGGCACAGGGTGAGGTTCTGTGGGACCTGGGCACAGGTTGCAATCTCTCACCAATCTTGCAATATTTGATGTACTTCAAAAACACCCAAGTACAGAACTCGAGCCACGTCACATTTAGAGAGAGAGAGACAGAATTTTATAGCCAAGACGCATTTCAAAACTGGTCTGGTCAGTGTAAATGTAACTAAAATGAATTATTTGTTTCGTACTGAAATGGGTGGGTGGTGCCAGCAGATAGCTGTAGTGCTGGCATGCAGTTTGATGATTTCTGTAGGCGGTGTAATGCACTTTTACAAGATGAAGTGTGCACCCCAGCATGAGAATCACTGGCACTCAATCCCTTCGCATATGTGTGAAGCGTACTCTTGTGACCCAGTTTGAAGGAAACAATTACAGCGTGTGCTTTATTATATTTTGACTTAAACATCGAGAAATGTCTGGGCGCTAGACCAAAGCAAGGCTTGGAAACGCATTGTTCTTCAGTCTGTTGCAGGGAGTGAGAGTGGCTTTAACTGCATCAAAAACTGACTTTAGTCTGAAAGCAGTCACAAATAGTTTTAGAACTAGCCAAATAATTTTTTTTTGTTTCTAAATCAGGAGGTAATAGCTGTTCAAAGGCTAGGAGGCCTTTTATTACAGTAAACCAGAGAACATAATAGAATCACAGAATCATACAGCACAGAAGGAGGCCATTTGGCCCATCGTGCCTGTGCTGGCTCTTTGAAAGAGCTATCCAATTAGTCCCACTCCCCTGCTCTTTCCCCATAGCCCGGCAAAATGTTTTCCTTTTTAAGGAGATACAAATGTAATCTAAAAGCAGATGTCTAAACTAATGAGCTCTGGGATTCTGGCCCTCAAATTCCTATTTTTATAATTTGTTGATTTTTGTCGGGTTTTTTTATGGCCTAGGAGATTTGAGTAGGGCTGTTCTCAGCATTTTGTCACATCGGTGGATAAATCCTAGATCAGGGCACCAAGACCCGTTGGTGTGAGCGACCTCCAGGGCTCCACGCGATGCATCTTTGCAGCCCGGGAAGCCAAACAAGGCCTGAGCAATCTTGCGTTAAGCACATCATCCTCTGACCCTCTTTTAAGAAGCAACAGATTCCTTTCGAAAATACATTGTCTGATTGAAACCCAATTGAAAGCGAAATTCCTCCATTGCCTTTTAATGCCACTGCTACTGTCTGATTGTAACAGTGATTGAATGGAAACAGAACATGGTGGAATTCCACAACGGTATCGGGAAAGAGAAGAGATGGGTTAATATTACAAGGTAGAGATGTTGTTTCAGAACAGTTATGAGGAACGCACTCTGCCTGCAATTGTTAACCTGTCTTTTCTTTTTCCAGATGCTATCCAATTTGCTGTATATTTCCAGCATCTTCTGCTTATTTTTAATTTTTCAGCATTTGCAGTTTGTTTTTCTTTTTTTTAATCAAGCGCCTCTCTTCATATTCACATTTCAATTTATTTTCCTGTGCTGGTGATGCCTCTCAGATGTACTTTCTCTATCCCTGGTAAAGCTGTTGAAAACATTAGTTGGTATATCAGTGTTTCCCAGTAGCCCACTAACAAGCAGGCCACTGTATTCCTAAACAAACCAATTTAATTCGGATTCATTTCAACATTTTCCAACAATAGCCCCTTAATAATCAAACAAAAACAGTTTTATGCTTGGATGTTGGATCTATAAATTAAAAAGAAATCCTAGGTATCTAGTTAAACATATTGACCTTCAATACGTTCAACCTGTCCAGCAAAACAATTTTCCACAAGCGCATCATGTTCTGCTTTAGACATGTCATGCCCTTGTACGTTGTTTGTAAACTTCTTTCCACCCCTCACCCCCGTGTTGCATCTCCATCCTACTAGCTTTAGGAAGGATGTCAAGGCCTTGGAGAGGGTGCAGAGGAGATTTACCAGGGATGAGGGATCTCAGTTATTTGGAGAGACCAGAGAAGCTGGGATTGTTCTCCTTAGAGCAGAGAAGGAGATTTAATGGAGGTGTTCAAAATTATGAAGGATTCTGATAGAGTAAATGGGGAGACACTGTTTCCACTGGCGGGAGGGTCAGTAACCAGAGGACACAGATTGAAGATAATTGGCAAAAGGACCAAGGGGAAGATGAGGAGAATTTTTTTTATACAGTGAGCTGTGATGATCTGGGATGCACTGCCTGAAAGGGTGGTGGAAGCAGATTCAATAATAACTTTCAAAAGGAAATTGGATAAATACTTGAAAAGAAAAAGATGCAGGGCTATGGGGAAAGAGCAGGGGAGTGGGACTAATTGAATAGCTCTTTCAAAGCTCTGTCAATGGGAATCAGGGGGAAAACTCTCCACTGGCTGGAGTCATACCTAGCACAAAGGAAGATGGTTGTGGTTGTTGGAGGTCAATCATCTCAGCCCCAGGACATCGCTGCAGGAGTTCCTCAGGGCCGTGTCCTAGGCCCAGCCATCTTCAGCTGCTTCATCAATGACCTTTCCTCCATCATAAGGTCAGAAGTGGGGATGTTTGCTGATGATTGCACAGTGTTCAGTTGCATTCGCAACTCCTCAGATAATGAAGCAGTCCATGCCCGAATGCAGCAACACCTGGATGATATTCAGGCTTGGGCTGATAAGTGGCAGGTAACATTCGCGCCATAAACGTGCCAGGCAATGACTATCTCCAACAAGTGAGAGTCTAACCACCGCCCCTTGACATTCAACGGCATTACCATCGCCGAATCCCCCACAATCAACATCCTGGGGTTCACCATTGACCAGAAACTTAACTGGACCAGCCACATAAATACTGTAGTTAAAAGAGCAGGTCAGAGGCTTGGTATTCTACGGCGAGTGTCTCACCTCCTGACTCCCCAAAGCCTTTCCACCATCTACAAGGTACAAGTCATGTGATGGAATACTCTCCACTTGCCTGGATGAGTGCAGCTCCAACAACACTCAAGAAGCTCGACACCATCCAGGACAAAGCAGCCCGCCTGATTGGCACCCCATCCACCACCTGAAACATTCACTCCCTCCACCACCGGCGTACTGTGGCTGCAGTGTGCACCATCTACAAGATGCACTACAGCAACTCGCCAAGGCTTCTTCGGCAGCACCTCCCAAACCTGTGACCTCTTCCACCTAGAAGGACAAGGGCAGCAGGTGCATGGGAACACCATCACCTGCAAGTGCCCCTCCAAGTCGTACACCATCCTGAGTTGGAAATATATCGCCGTTCCTTCATCGTCGCTGGGTCAAAATTCTGGCACTCCCTCCCTAACAGTACTGTGGGAGTACCTTCACCACACGGACTGCAGCGGTTCAAGAAGGCGGCTCACCACCACCTTCTCGAGGGCAATTAGGGATGGGCAATAAATGCTGGCCTTGCCAGCAACGCCCACATCCCAGGAATGAATTTTTTTTAAAAGAGCCGACACAGGCACGCTGGGCCGAATGGCCTTCTGTGATCTATGATTCTATTCTATAAAAAGGTTCCTCAAAACCTACCTCTTTGACCATGGCTTTGGTCACCTCCCCTAACCTTCCAGTTCTGCTTGGTGTATCGATCTTTGTGAAACTTGGCATTGGAGTTTTGCATTCCTTTCAGATTCTGGTATCGCAGTTTGCAAGAATCTTAAGAGCTTTGCTATGCTAAAGAAGATGTGCAAGTATAAGCTGCAGCAGATTCCTTGATACTTTCCTGTGTGGTCATTTTTAATGAGCTAAAAATGCATTTACAAAGAACACCTTTATGCATTTGTTAAAACTAATGCACAGAGATTATATTCCTGAATATATCCGGGATAGTGTACCAATTCTGTCTTGCTTTCATTAATAGGGGCCGCATTCAAATAGCTACTGCAAAATTTGTGAATGATTTGTAAAACAAAGCTCTTATGATTCCTGCAAACTGCGATCCCAGAATCTGAAAGGAATGCAAAACTCCAGTGGCTTGTAGTCTGCTCCAGAGACCTCCCTTGAAGGCTTTGCACTGATGATTATCCACATCGTCTTACATACTTGGGGTGAAATTATAGCTACCCTTCACTCTGAGAACCTCCCAGTACCCTCACTGAAAAATAACAAAGGAGAAGTAAAATGCTTGGAACTTTTATTTTGCTATTTTAGCGTTGGCCGCCTCTCCTCAGTCCATGTTCAGCTCGAGACCCAAAACATGCTCTGTGGAGAACAGGGAGTAGCATCATTAGGGAGAGTGGGACTGTTAACAGTACAGTATGCAGTCAAATCAGCGAGCTGAACGCCACAGAAATGAGCTCCTCAGGCACTCGGAACAGTTCACAAGTGCTGCAAAAGGTAGAGTTAAACATAACGGGTACAGTTTCCGCTTTGGGCGCAATCAGGGAGCACGGAATTCAGGTCAGAAGAGGAAAAGGTCGACATACGATTTAAATGTAACTGCTTCAGACGGGTTATTGAATATATGGAACAGACTGTCCGGGGAGGTAATGGAGCCGGAATGCTTTTGGCAAATTCAAGAGGGAACTGGATGGATCTTTGGCAGAGGAAATGATTGGAGGGTGTGAGTAATGCATGGTATTCTCTGGCTAAATTGTACATCGTTTTTGTGTTGCAGAGTTTCGCGTTGTACATACTTGGTAATGAAAAGGCACTTTCCCATGAGCCATCCATGTATTTATCGAGAATCTCAGCAGGTACTTTGTCTTTATTCAGATATAAATTCAGATATATTTGTGAAGAACACTGGGAAAGTTCTACTTTCATGGTAAATACAACAACCAAACAGTTTGATGTGCACCACAATTTTGCGACAGGTTTGTGCCAAAGACTGTGGGCTAAATATTCC